>JAGKTI010016408.1:0-19471 GCA_018397915.1 Birgus latro
CCGTGAGTGAGGTGGAGGGGGCGAGAGGGAGGGGGAGGCCGAGGATGAGATGGAGGGATGGAGTGGAGAGGTATATGAGAGAGGGGGATGTGAGTTGGGAGCGTGGTAGTGAAATGGCAGGGGACAGAATGACATGGAGGCGATTTGTTTGTGGCCACCCCGTGCGGGATTAAGGCGTCTGGCAATAGATAGATAGATCTAATTTTTGTAAAACATTAAAGTGAAGGGAGGTTGCAAGCACAATTGAGTTGGGAGAGGACTATCCTTTCCAGTGAATGCCAGATGATCTTACTCGTCTGAGTGTTAATACTGGTACCATTAGCCTTTTCATGGCCAAGACAGATCTGGTATTATATTCCAGTACAATATTTCATTAAACAGCAGACGATTATTGTCACCTGAGAGTTCTGATACTTGTAGGTGTACCATTTCACAGCTGGTACAGGTCTAGTACTTCATTTCAGTTTACTGTCTATCTATCTATTGCCAGATCCCTCAGTCCCGTACTGGGTGGCCACAAACAAATTGCCTCCATGTCGCTCTTCTCCACATGCCCAAACCACCTTAATGTGTTTCTCCTAACGCTCCCTATCACATCCACATCCACACCACAACGCTCCTTCACTTCCTCATTTGTTAGTCTGTCTCTCCATGTGACTCCACATGCTCCTCTCAAAGAACTCATTTCCACTGCTCTCACTTTTGTTCCTCCAACAGGGTCCAAGCTTCACTTCCATATTTTAGAGTTGGTATCACAATACTGTCATGTAGCAGCTTTTTCACTTCCATGCTCACTTCCCTGTTTCTTATCACTGCTTTCAAGGAACCAGCAACCTTTCTTCCCTGCTGCACCCTTTCAAGCACCTCCCCTTCCAGACTTCCAACCTTACTCATCACACTACCCAAGTACTTAAATACACTCACATTCTCCATCTCCTCCCCGTCCAATCTCACTGTACATTCACTGACTTCACTTCTCTCGAAGACCATCACTTTACTTTTCCCTACATTCACCTTTAGATTCCTTTTCTAACTCACTCTCCCAAACTCATCTACCAAGCCTTGCAGCTCCCCTTCGTCTTCACTCAACAACACAGTATCATCTGCAAACAACAGTACAGGGAATTTCCAAACACTGCCCTCATACTAGGGCCGCTCCAACATTCACTGCCCGACCTTGTATCTCTTTTATAACCCCATCCATATACAGATTGAACAACCATGGAGACATGACACATCCTTGTTTCAATCCAACCTTCAAATGGAAAAATTCACGCAGTTCGCCATTCACATGCACTGCAGCCTTATCACCCTCATACATACTCTTCACGGCTTCCCATCTGCTCCATATACTCTTAATACTTTCCACAATCCTTGTCTATCCACCCTATCATATGCCTTCTCCAAATCCATGTAGGCTGAATACAACTTCTTTCCCTACTCTAGAAACTTTTCCACTAAAGATCTAAGAATGAATATCTGATCTACACAACCTTTTCCCTTCCTGAAACCTCCCTGTTCTTCTTCAACTAATTCCACTGTTATTTCCCTAACTCTGTCAATAAGTGTCGTACCATATACTTTTCCTATTACACTAAGAAGGCAAATGCCCCTATGATTACCACACACTTCTTTTTCCCCTTTTCCTTTGTACAGGGGAATAATTATACCTGACTTCCAATCCTCTGGGACTCTAACCTTCCTCCCAGGCCAATCTGCACACCTTCCACATCCATTCTATTACTATCTTTCCCCCATGCTTCAGCATTTCACCATACACTCCATCAATTCCTGGGGCTTTCCCCATTTTAACTTTCTTCATTGCTTCCACCACTTCCATCCTACTGATTTCTTCCTTTCTTCTCACAACCCTCCNCTCCAACATCCACTGCCCGACCTTGTATCTCTTTTATAACCCCATCCATATACAGATTGAACAACCATGGAGACATGACACATCCTTGTTTCAATCCAACCTTCAAATGGAAAGATTCACTCAGTTTGCCATCCACACGCACTGCAGCCTTAGCACCCTCATACATACTCTTCACTGCCTTCAACAACTTCCCATCCACTCCATATATTCTTAATACCTTCCACAAACCTTGTCTATCCACCCTGTCATATGCTTTCTCCAGATCCATGAAGGCTGCATACAACTTCTTGCCCTTCTCTAGAAACTTTTCCACTAAGGATCTAAGAATGAATATCTGGTCTACACAACCTCTTCCCTTCCTAAAACCTCCTTGTTCTTCTCCAACTAATTCCTCAGTAATTTCCCTAACTCTGTCAATAAGTATCCTACCATATATTTTTCCTATTACACTGAGAAGGCAAATGCCCCTATGATTACCACACACTGCTTTTTCCCCTTTTCCTTTGTACAGAGGAATAATTATACCTGACTTCCAATCCTCTGGGACTCTACCCTCCTCCCAAGCCAATCTGCACACCTTCCACATCCATTCTATTACTATCTCTCCCCCATGCTTCAGCATTTCACCACACACTCCATCAATTCCTGGGGCTTTCCCCATTTTAACTTTCTTCATTGCTTCCACCACTTCCATCCTGGTGATTTCTTCCTCTCTTCTCACAACCCTCCTTCTCCCTGCCATTCCCCAGCCACTTATACTTGCATTACTTTCATTCTCTATGTTCAACAGTTCATTAAAGTGTTCTCTCCATCTGTTTACTTTTTCTCCCTTCTCCACTAGTAATCTACCATTTTTATCTTTCACACCCTCACTGACTTCGTTGGCACCCTGTCTAACTCTCTTTACCTCCTTCCAGAACATTTTCTTACATTCCCTCCACTTTGCACTCAAATTCCTTCCAAATTCCTCATCCACTCTCTTCTTACTCTCTCTTACTAATCTTTTCACCTCTCTCCTCCTCACTACATATAACTCTCTCGTCCGTCTCTCAGCTTCTTCGTTGCCCCTGTTTCTCATCCACTCATTATATGCTTTCTTCTTTTGTGCCACAGCCTCTCTCACCTCTTCGGTCCACCATGCTGTTCCCTGAACCCCCTTTCGTCTCCTCTTCACCCCACACACCACCTCACATGCTGCACAGATTTCTTCTGTCAATACCTTGCACACACCCTCCACGTCCCCCATCTGCTCCAATCTATATTTACCCAATCGTTCCTCCACTTCCCTTCTATATTCGGCCTTTATTCCATCCTCTTGTAACTTTTCTACCCTCCTTGTAACAAATACCGAAATTACAACTCAAAAATGCACGGTTGTGTGAATAGCATAATGAGAAAAGCCTCTAAAACTGACATATGGACGTGATTTGAGTTGCAAAATTTATCTTCTAAAGTTGCATTTTAACACAAATCACATCACAGAACCCAGAATCAGTGAATTTGAATTTTATAAACTTGCTTCCAGAAACTTACTGCTGTGTGCAGAAGGGTTATTTCTGACTTACTGAATTATAATGTAGAATTTGTCATTCTGGTTTACAAAATTCAAATCTCTTTATAATGTAATTTGTCTGTAATGAATAACAATAGCATCCAGTGGTTGAAATGACACTATATTGTTGAGGTCACTGATAGTGATGATTAAGTTTAAAAAATCTCTTACTGCTTTTTAATGATGCTTTTTTTTTTTTCTTACTGCTTCCAGTCAACATTTTAGAGTAGAGTTTTCATGGTAGAGAGGTTGCCAGTATATATTCGTCATGAACTCCTACACTGAAGAGGCTCTCCTGAGCTGAATTAAGTACAGTATTGTCTGGTGCAGGCAAGAATGTGTTTTATATACATATATCATTACAGGAAAGGGGATAAGCGGTCTTACACATGTTGGAGCTAGGCTAGGAAGAGTCATCTACCCGTTATGTTTGTAATGCAGTAAATGTATAATTCTCTTGTCTATCCTAAGCACAGTAATGACAGACATAAGATACAATTGTAGTTCAGTATCAGTGGTAGGATGTGGTGCTTGGCTCCATTTTTCTGTAACTTTCTTAGTACATTGGTCAGTTTTTTTTATATTTCCAACCATTAGAAGACTTGCTAGAGCATAGATAATTGGTGGTGGAGTCATCAAAGGATGTCTTAGCTCCTTGGCTACAAGGCATCTCAGTAAGCTGAAAAAGGTAATTTGCTGGTATCAAGATTTAATGGTACTGCAAATACACACACTGCACCTCACCTAAAGTTCTGTAGGTGTGCAAGACATTTCAAACTTTAGTCTGTATACAGTATTTATGTGTACAGGCTGTTGTTACGAGGAGGTAGCTCTCTAGCTTGGGTACTGTTGAGGAGTGGCTGATTTCAGCTAATACTTTGTCTCACTAGAGTGGTCAAGGTCAAGGTCATCTCTTTAGATATATTCAGCAGCTATCTAGTACAGCATTAATCTGTTGAGTGACACTACATTGGCATTACCGTAACACTATCTTGGAGAGGTTCACATCGGAGAAGTAATCTGTCTTGTTGTCATATCTTATCTCTCATGCAGCAAACTACTGGTACCACATTTTTAATGCTTGGCAATCCAGATACAGCCAATTATTCACTTCTTATCATATCCCTCTCTCCTTAACTATGTACAGTTTCTTCTTTAGTCCAGACAAAATAAATAATCTTCATTCACTCACTGGAAAGGTTTCCCCTGGAGCAGTAAATAGATTCTTCACAGACCAGTGAAAATAATTCATCACTGTCACCTACCACACTTTTCATACTCACATCAGAGATCTAGACAGTGAATAATCCATACACAAAAGTCATATTCAGTTATCTTTGGCACCTCACACACCGCATTGCATTCATAAGCCAAACACAGTAACACATCACTTTTGGGCAATGTTATTGTTTTTATACTCTGAACATAGTATAAAATATCACTTTTCTCTCTAGATTATGTTCAGCACTCAGTGTCGTGTTTATATGGTAAACCAGAAACATTTTGCAACTAAGCTTTATTCATTATGTTTTGTATTTGTCAGTTTGTAATCCTGAAACTGTGTGATAACTTGCAACTGTATTCAGTACATGTTGCATTATACATCATTTATATATGACAGAGTGTGGTTGCTCACAACTTTATGCACTGTGTTCTGTATTTGACGTTGCATTTCACATTTCTTGTTTTTTTTTTTTTTTTTACGTACCTTTGACTTTGTTTCCCAGATTATAACCTTCATTCACTGTTTTCTGATTTTGACATGACTGTGATTTAATTTTTGGCATCTACTCTTCACGGACGGAATCACACTGATGCTTGGATGTTTGTATTAGACTTTCTTTCTTGGTTCTCTTCCCGTCGTTTTATCTACAACCTGGTAACTTCCACATGCCTTGTGTGTAGGTAAAGCTTGGCGACATCTATCTATCTACCTATTGCCATGTCTTAATCCCGTAATGGGTGGCCACAAACATATTGCCTCCACGTCACTCTGTCCCCTGCCGTTTCACTGCCCTGCTCCCAGCTCACACCCCCCTCTCTCATATACCTCTCCACTCCATCCCCCCATCTCATCCTTGGCCACCCCTTCCCTCTCCCCCCCTCCACCTCACTCACATACACCCTCCTCGTCAGTCTCTCACTCTCCATCCTCTCCACATGGCCAAACCACCTCAATGTGTTTCTCCTAACGCTTTCTATCACATCCACATCCGCACCACAATGCTCCTTCACTTCCTCATTTGTTAGTCTGTCTCTCCATGTGACTCCACATGCTCCTCTCAAGTAACTCATTTCCCCTGCTCTCACTCTTGATTTCTGTCCCTCCAACAGGGTCCAAGCTTTACTTCTTTATGTTAGAGTTTGTATCACACACTGTCATGTAGTAACTTTTTCATTTCCATGCTCACTTTCCTGTTTCTTATCACTGCTTTCAAGGAACCAGCAACCTTCCTTCCCTGCTGTACCCTTTCAAGCACTTCTCTCTCTAAACTTCTGTCCTTACTCATCACACTGCCCAAGTACTTAAATGCACTCACATTCTCCATATCCTCCCCCTCCAGTCTCACTGTACATTCTCTGACTTCACTTCTCTTGAAGACCATCACTTTACTCTTCCCTACATTCACCTTTAGATTCTGTTTCTTACACACTCTGTCAGACTCATCCACAAAGCCTTGCAGCTCCCCTTCGTCTTCACTTAACAACACAGTATTATCTGCAAACAACAGTACAGGGAGTTTCCAAACACTGGCCTCTCTCACTAGGGCCGCTTCAACATCTACTGCCTTATCCTGTATCTCTTTTATAACCCCATCCATGTACAAATTTAACAACCATGGAGACATGACACATCCTTGTTTCAATCGAACCTTCAAATAGAAAAATTCACTCAGTTCACTGTCCACACACACTGCAGCCTTAGCACCCTTGTACATACTCTTCATGGCCTTCAACAACTTCCCATCTGCTCCATATATTCCTAACACTTTCAACAATCCTTGTTTATCCATCCTATCATATGCTTTCTCCAAATCCATGAAGGCTGCATACAACTTCTTTCCCTTCTCTAGAAACTTTTCCATTAATGAATATCTGAGCTACACAACCTCTTCCCTTCCTAAAACCTCCCTGTTCTTCTCCAACTGATTCCTCTGTTATTTTCCTAACTCTGTCAATAAGTATCCTACGATATACTTTTCCTATTACACTAAGAAGGCAAATGCCCCTATGGTTACCACACACTTCTTTTTCCCCTTTTCCTTTGTACAGGGGAACAATTATACCTGACTTCCAATCCTCCGGGACTCTACCTTCCACCCAGGCCAATCTGCACATCTTCAATATCCATTCTATTACAATCTTTCCCCCATGCTTCAGCATTTCACCACACACTCCATCAATTCCTGGGGCTTTCCCCATTTTAACTTTATTGCTTCCACCACTTCCATCCCACTGATTTCTTCCTCTCTTCTCACATCTCTCCTTCTCCCAGCCATTCCCCAGCCACTTATACTGTACTTGCATTACTTTCATTCTCTGTGTTCAACAATTCATTAAAGTGTTTTCTACATCTGCTCATTTTTTCTCCCTTCTCCACCAGTAATCTACCATTTTTATCTTTCATTCCCCAACTAACTTCTTTAGCACCCTGTCTAACTCGCTTTACCTCTTTCCAGAACATTTTCTTACATTTCCTCCAATTTACATTCAAATTCCTTCCAATTTCCTCATCCACTCTCTTCTTACTCTCTCTTACTAATCTTTTCACCTCTCTCTTCCTTTCTATATACAACTCTTTCTTCTGTCTCTCAACTTCTTCAACGCCCCTGTTTGTCATCCACTCACTATATGCTTTCTTCTTTTGTTCCATAGCCTTTCTCACCTCTTCAGTCCACCATGGTGTTCAATAGAGTTAAAATGACACAAGTGTAAACACAGAACAGAGGTTGGAGTGGCTAACATTTGTGCTTTTAAGATTTTCACATATAAGGTGAAATTTGCTACATCTACAATGGTGTATGATGTGCTTTTCCTCATCACTCATATTTTCACACACAGTAGGGTTAAAACTTATGTTTTGAAAGTTATTCATTCTCTGTTTTACAATGGCAGATAATTCCTCAAAGACATTCAGAAGCCTCTTAGCTACTCTGGCCTCATGTTACAAAATGGAAGATCCCAGACGCCATCATTCCTTTAAAAATTTTCAAAAGCTGCTTAGTGACTGGCCTTATGTTATAAAGTGGAAGACCCTGGACAGTGTCGTTGGCAGCTGTTTAGTTTTATTGCATTTTGTTAGCTGTCTCTTCATTGTTATCAGTCTTATTTTTCTCTATCATACTGTGTTGTAGGGATGCTGCAGTTGATTAGTTTTTGCAGTTCAGACATAGATTTTTCTAACTTGTGATCTTACTTTTATTTTTTTTTGTATCTCAAGGGTTTCTTGAGTCTCCTGTGATTGCTTTAGGGCCCCCTATAAGAGCTTATTTTGCTTTAGGGCCCCCTATAAGAGCTTATTTTATTTGTGTTATTCATTGCGATTGCTTAATGTCCCTTGTGACTACAGTTAGGGTACATTGTGATTATTTTAGAGCCATTTTGATTATTTTAGTGAAGTATGATCACACTAGAGTCCCTTGTGACAGTAGGACCATGCAAGGGCTTTTGGGTCTGTTGTGGTCTTTCAGGGCTCCTTGTGATTGTCTTAAGGCTCCTTCAGTGTTTTAGGATCCTTACATTGCTATAGAGCCCTCATAATTGCTTTAGGATTCCTGTAATTGTTTTAGGATGTTATGTTATTTTAAAGCAACATATATTTGCCTTAAGGTCACTTTGCATGTATCGTTTGACTGTACAGTGTTTGGTAGATGGTACTGAATAGCAGTTGAATGCCAGAATGCTGCTCTGTATTACATAAAGGTCCCATGATTGTTCTGAAAAAATTTCCATGACATGCAAGCATGTTGGAGCCTTCAAAAGTGAAAACGAAAACTTTGCATTGCTGAAGGGGTCATATGTTTCTTTAAAATTAAAGGCCCTCTGCTTGCATTGAGAGTCCAGTGCTTAGACTTCACTAAAGAACCATTTGTTTGCCCTGTGGCTATTCATTCTCTTCTGTACTAGTCTTGAGCTATCTGAAACGATCTTTGACTATGATGAATTATAGGGATCCTCTTGCTTGTACAAGGAATCCCCATGTTGCTCTAGGTGTTCTTGTGTTTGCTCTTAAGATCCTTTAGGTAGCTGTTTAGGTCACCATGCCTGTTCTGGGTGCTTGCTGTAAACATCACCATGCTTGCTCAAGGAACCTGAGCTTCACTTAGAGGTTCCATGCTTGCTCTACAAATCCTTGTGCTTTCTCTAGAGGTCATTCACTTGCTCTGTTGATTCCTCAGGATTGCTGTAGACCTTTCATTTTCTCCAGGGTTCCTCATGCTTGCCTTGGTCCCTTTCTTTCTTTAGGGTGTATTTAGCAGAGAGGTGTTTGTTTTAAAGACCCTTTTCATAATACAGAATTCCACATATTTGTTCTAGGGATCCTCTTAATGTTCCAGAGGTTCCCATGTTTGCTCAAGGGGTCCTTTATTAGCTCCCAGACTTGTTTTAGGGTCCCTCTACTTGCTCCAGGGTCCTGTTGGTCACTTGAGACAACCTGAAAGTTCTCCTAAGGGTTGCATGTGAGGGGTCCATATACACAAATAGCTACAGAAATTAAGAGTGAGAGCATTGGAAATGAGTTATCTGAGAGGAGCATGTGAACTTACATGAAGAGACAGACTGGCAAATGAGGAAGTGAAGGAGCATTGTGGTGTGGATGTGGATGTGATAGGAAGCGTTAGGAGAATGTATTGAGGTGGTTTGGCCATGTGGAGAGGATGGAGAGTGAGAGACTGATGAGGAGAGTGTATGTGAGTGAGGTGGAGGGGGAAGAGGGAGGGGAAGGCCAAGGATGAGATGGAGGGATGGAGTGGAGAGATGTATGAGAGAGGGGGGTGTGAGCTGGGAGCTGGACGGTGAAATGGCGGGGGGCAGGGCGAGATGGAGATGATTTGTTTGTGGCCACCCCCTATGGGATTGAGGCGTCTGGCAGTAGATAGATAGATAGCTACATGATGCAAAATATTTTTCTGATTATGGCAATGATGAACACCCTCAAAGAGAACCTGTCTTTATGGTGCAGTAGTTGGCATCACATTTTTGCTCTGGTAGGCTCTCTACACACCCTGAAAGTTTCTTGGCCCATTTTGTGAGCCTTTTGTTGGCTGTAGGACTTTCCATGTTTGCCCCAGGGGTCCCCATACTTGATTTAGGGACACTCAGACTTGGTGGAGAGGCCCACATTTTCTTCAGGTCCCCCAGGAGATTCTCTTATAGATGTGTGTGAGGGTTTTTATACAGTGAAGAGTTTTGTGTGCGGCGACATGTACATGATGCCAAAGGTGGTGCTGATGGTGGCGATGACGAACACCCACAATAGGAACCTGCCGATATGTAGTTGTTAGCATTATATTTCATGGTAATTGTATTTTGTAACACATTTTATTATTTGATCAGTTTTTCATTCAAGTTTGATGAGCAGTTTGGATCAGAATTTTGTAGCTTTACATAAGTATGATTGCTTGTGTTCCTGTTGTATATTCTCGTCTGTAAATTTTGCATGCATATATTGCACATGACCTCCAAGTCAGAATAAGAAAACTCACTAAAAATATTAAAAAGTAGCATGTTTAAGTTTATGAATTGCATAGGCTTAGGTATTATAACTTCAGATACTATGCACTTGCATGATGACATGCATGTGCAGTGTACAGAGGGCTTTGTTTGTGTAGCTTTATGAATATTGCATGTATATGTATGTATATGACCAGGTGTGGATTGAACAGGACATAAGCAGCACTTTGACACAACTAACACACTTAGGACCTTGGGAGAGGCAGCAGGAAATGCACTTACAACATATAAAGCATGTGAAAGTATGGTGAATGTGAATGGCACTTTTTTTTTTTTTAATAACTTTAGATGGTTCAGAGGTTGACAAGGATGAAGTTGCCTTTGAAGAAGATGAAACAAAGAAAGCCAAAATCAAAGCAGTTTTAGTTCATGTTATTTGAGATGGTTGTTTTTGAAAAATTGGACATTATTACCATGGGGAAATCTCTTATGAGGAAGACTGTTTCAGAGGTAATCAATTACATAGTATGAAAGACTTTGCCATGATGCTTACTGCATGCATATCATGTGTGATGCTGTTCAGTTTTTACTATCTGGCTAGGCTTTACTGTCAGCTGTGTCGAGGCCCAGTGAATGGAAGCTGTGTGCAAGTGTAGGAGGTGTATGATACCCAAGATTTTCATATTACAACAGTAGGCCTACTAGTACATTTATTATCTTGAAGTAGGCCATAGTACTGTATTACATTTCCCCTCTATTTAATCAGAATTAATTATATATATACAGTATATATATATATACACCCCACCATCGGCTATCAACCCTAATTGGTGCCGCCATGGCTGCGCTATAGCCGAAAATGCGATAGCCGAAGTGAAGAACTTATGGTAATAATTCTAATTGGTGCCATGACCTCAATATTTACCCCTAAGATACCCGTTTGCAAGTAAAAAAGGTACTGGTAATGAAAGTTTTTGCTGAGAGATCATTGGAGTGAGTCAGTTGATTTGGTTATGCTATTGGTGTTGCTTGTGGGCTCAATTTCATATTTTTGTTCATTCATGCTTGATTGGAGTAGGACATTGTAGAGGAAAAAAGTGTTTAAAACATTCAAAGCATGGTTGTAAACAAGTAATGCAAATATTTGTGAATGTACATGCACAGTCAGGCTTGAGAGTATACATGCAATAAGTGCACACAAGATGTACACAGGGAGTCATGTACGTACTGCTTAGAATCTGTGGTTGGTGTGCACTGTGAGGAGCTTCTGAGCACATGAGAGCCCAGGTGCACATGAGACCAGAGATGGGTGCACATGGGAAGATAGGAGTGCACACAGGATGATAGAAGTGCATAAAAGAAGGATGGAGTGTACACTACATAAAAGGGTGGATTGTTACATGAGGTGAATGATGAGGTGCCTTTGCACCAAAAAATGGGTAGTGTGCTCAACAGTACAGGGATGGAGGGAAAGGAAATGTATATAGAGGGATAATGGCAGGGAGTACTGTAAAAGGTTGAAGTGCACATGAAAAACTGAAATGAACTCAAAAATTGGTGTGCTTATGTAAACACTGAAGTGGGCTTGGGGCCTTGGGTGCACATTGGAGGAGAGAGGAGAATGCACATATGAGAGGGCAGGGTAGGGAACGATTGCACACATGTGGTATTAGGAAAATCATTGTGCACATGATGAAGCTAAGGAGGACCATAGTGCTTATGAGAGGGTGAGAGAGCATTATTGTACATATAGGGAGGGTTGTAATGCTCATGAGTAGGCCAGGGTGCACAGGTCAGACAGTGAACAGCTTGGTGTGCGGGGACTTGTACAAAATTCCGAAGGTAGCTCCGATGGTGGCCACAAGGAACACCCAGAGGAGGAATCTGTTGGGAGGGAGGGGTTAGTGAGGGTTGTTGATGGGTGGAGTATGGGGTTAGCTAGAGTGTTGATGGGTGTAGTAGGGGTGTAGAGGTTATTGGGGATGATAGGTGTGGTAGGAATGTAGGGGTAATGGGGGTATTGATGGGTGTAGTAGGAGTGTTGATGGGTGTATAGGGGTGTTGTTAGGTGTAGTAGGGGTGTTGTTAGGTGTAGTAGGGGTGTTGATGGGTGTAGTAGGGGATAGTGGAGGTGTTATGGGTGTAGTAAGGGTGACGTTGTTGGTGGAGATGTTGATGGGTAGGGTAGGAGTGTTGGTTAGTGTAGATCTGTGGTTTTTAACCTGGGGTGTATGCATCCCCCTGGAGATGGCTAACAATTTGACCAATATTGTTGTTACTAAAATCTGCTTTTCAAATGCTTTGTGGGCATTCCATTTGTATTTTGTTTGTAGTGTGTGCCTCTGTGGTTAGTCCTAGGTCTGTTATACAGTACTATTCATATTTTGGTTGGTAACACTTGATGTCTGCACAGGTATACTGATTTATAGATCAGGCATGTTGACAGGTGGGGCTAAAACTGCACAGCTTTGATATTTTCCTTCTGTCAAAATATATTAAGTTAACAGATGCTTTGTGGTGTGTGTGCATGTGTGTGTGTGTGTGTATGTGTGTGTGTGTGTGTTTTTCTAAACTGACATGAAAACTTTAAATTTTTCAAACTTCTTGATTTTAGCTTATTTGTAATATGTTGTGGGACCCTAAACTAGGTAGTTGTTAGATTGCTTCAGATATTGCCTCTCTACCTCATTGCTGTTTTGCCTCCAACACTGGATATAAGCATACTGAAAGCAATTAGATTTGATATAATTACTGTATTGGGTACATAGAGGGTAATGAATGTTTTGGGTTCCATCTTTTTTCATCTGTTTTGGCTCTTGTCTTTTGAAAACTTTGAGCCAGAAACCATATTAATTGTAGGTTGGTAACTATAGATCATCTTCAGGTCATGCTGAATTATGAATATAGGGTAAAAGATCAAGGTTGTTGGACTTCTAAAGTATTCTAAGTTGGTCTGTTTTAGTTTACTGTATAGTGTAGGTGTGTGGTGGTTTAATGGTTGGGACACCATAAAAAAAATGCAAGAATCACCAATATAGGATGTTAGTAAAATATGAGTGTGTGTAGGGGAGTGCTGGGAGGTTAGGCGGCTTGATACCGATGTTGATTCAGTGTAGTCAGGGTATGTGTATGTATATGTGTGTGTGTGGGTGTATAAGTGGACTTTTTTTTTTTTTTAAGGTTACTAGAGAGTGTGAGTGTTGATGAGTGTGATTAGGGTGTGTATAGTTGGGTATGTGGGTGTATAGGCAGACTTTTTATTTTTTCAGTTAACCAGAAGGTATGGGTGTGGTTAGTGTGTGTAAATAGGAATGTGGGTGTATGGGCACATTTTTACGGGTGTTGATGTGTGTTGTTAGGGGGTATGTGTAAATGGGTGAATAGGTTCCCCCTCCCTTTTTTCTTTTGTAGAGGTGAAGGTTGATGTGGTAGCAGTGGGACTGGTCGTAGTAGGTATGTTAATGCGGGTAGGAGAATATTGCAGAAATGTTGGTGGGTTTAGTTGGGTTGTGAAAAGGGTAATTAAGACAGTAGCTAGGTGTGGTAGATGTGTATTAAATGTTTTGAATGATGTGTTTTTTTACATAGATGCCATAGTTGATGTTTGTTTATGGGTGTCACTGGTAACAGTAAGGTGACTTTTGGTAAAGGAAGGAATAAGTAAGTGCAAATGGGCTTATCAAAGACAGTACAGTAACAGAGCACAAAGGGTTGCATTAGAGTAAGGTGCATTTAAAAGATTCAGATACAACTACTGTTCTACTTATTGTTTCATACACAAGGAATTTATCAGTTACCCTTCATCATGCTCTCTTCTGATCCGTTTTCTATGTATTCTGTTTCTGTCCTTCCTGCGCTTTCTCCTTTACCATTTTTAACTTTTTTATACTCTCCTATCTTTCTCTGACTTCCTGCTCATCCTTCTTTGCCTTTCCCTCTATCCTTCCTTCCTGCTTGCCTATCCTTCTCTGCCTGCTTGCTTATCCGTCTCTGCCTACCTGGCCACCATTCTCTGCTTACATATGTCCTTCTTTGTCTCTTTTCTCTGCCTACTTGGCTGTCATTGTCTCCCTACCAACCTGTCCCGCCTACCTATTTATCATTCTTTGGCTGCCTGCTTATTCTCTTCTGCCTACCTAGCTGCCGTGATTTTCCTGCTTGTCTGACCTTTTCTGTCAACCTGCTTATCTTTCTCTGCATTCTTGCTTGTTCTTTGCCTTCCTGCCTGTCCTTATCTGCCTTCTTCCCATCCGTCCCAGTCTAGCTGTTTATTTTTTTTTTCTGCCCGTCTGTTTTGGTTTACTTGGTTATCCTCTTCTTACTTCATATTTTCTGTTTCTTGCCTCTTCTCTTGCAGCCACCTTGCCTGTCTCTGTATACCTGCCTATTGTCTGCCTACCTCTCCACAAAGGTGTCACGTACTACCACTCTGGCCTAATGGGATGTCGTTCTTCATCCTGCCTGCCTGCCTATCTGTGTTCCTTTTTCTTCTTGCATGCCCCCTACTGCCAGTCTTTTCTGTTCTTCCATAAATCTGTATGTCTCTTCTCTCAGTCTTCATTTCCCTCCCATTCCTTATCTTTCCTGCTTGCTTATTCTTTCTTTCTGCCTGCCGGTTATTCTTGACCTCCTTGCCGATCCTTTGTATACCACCCTCTCTCTCCTTTGCCTACCTGTCCACCACAAGCGCCACCTGCTGCCACTCCAGCTTGATGGCGTCCCTGCGGTCCTGCTCAGCCAGCCGTATTTCGTTTTTCTCGATGGTTTGGTTGACGCGGTCAAGCACCCGCAGGAAGTGCCTTTCGAAACTGTCAAGGGCTGTAGGGCAGGACCCGTGTACACATCCACCCGCCCTGGGTGATAAATGAAGCTAGAATATGGTAGGATAGGCACTGAGTAGGGTAAGATAGTGTAGGCTAGGATGTGGGTGGTGCAGGATGTTGTGGTATAGGTGTTGGGTAGAGTAGGATATAGTGTTGATGCAGAGTATGGTCGGTTTTGGATGTGGTAGGACAGGCAGTGGACATCGTTCAGGATACGGTAGGATAGATTTAGGGTACTGTAGCATAGATGCCGGATACGACAAAACAGTGCAGAACATAGGACAGGAACGGTATATGAACGAATAGGCGCTGGATACTGTAGATAGGTGCAGCATAAGGGATGTTTTACTAGATGTAGCCTGAAGCGTTAGACAACTAAGTGAAGCAGTCTTATGTAACCAAGCCAGAATGGAAGTTCTATCCTGTTTAGCGTTAAGTAAATTATTAAAAGTTTTTACTTTAAACGATTTCATACACTAACCCCTATCGACATCTGAGATTATTTGTTGCAGTGTGTTGTTTCCATTTCTTCATATCCGCCGTTAACTCTTTCATTGAACAAATGCGTGAGGGAGTACTAAGTAAGATTAAAATAGAAAAGACATCATCGTATGAAAGGATTTAATCACGAGTATAAAACTCTTCCATTTATTCATATCTAAATCAGTGTTGTCTCCGTTAGTAGGTAAATATTTAGTATGATAGCGGGATCCCCGTCTGATCCAAAGGAGACATGAAACCTGTGACAGTTAATACTTTATCTTATATTTAGATAAAGATGGTACAGTCATTATATTAGTTCCTGTGGATTTTTGCAAATTATAATTAACTTCTTCCTTCTTACTGAAGGTGGACGGAGGTAATGGTTTCATCCATAACTGTTTAGCTGCGTCTGTATTTCATTGCACTGGACTATAAATAAGTAAATGAATAACGGGAGGCTTATAGGGATACTTCTAATGTTGCAGGAATGAAGTTATTTGATTGTGGCGAAAGTACGTCAGAATACAGTGACATTTAGAACGTATTTTCATCAAATGTGGACGTATGAACTGTAAAGCGTAGAGGATTTTTTTTTTCTGTGTCTATAGAGTACGTAGTTCTTAGCCATTAACTCTAATTACGATAAATGTTTGGCGGTGGCGAGAGTAATAAATCATTGCACTAAATGGGTTAACCGTACTAATGCGAGGGGATCTGTTTTTACTGAATAAAGTAGCTGCGAGTGTGAAAGAGAGCGACCACAGTAATGTTTTGTATTCATTTTGTATTACTTTGAAAAAGAAGCTAATTTTGGACACCATGCATACCATGCTCCTTGTACTGTAACTTGGCTTTGATTTTTGTCCCCATTTCAGTTTATTTCCCCCAGCTCAGTGGTAGAAAAAGACTATGCTATGGCTCCATACCCTTTCCATAGCACGTCTTCCAGACTAGCATCATATTCCAGTGTTAATGTGTTTTATACTGCAGCATTTATGATGAAGAGGTGACAATTTTTGACCAAGTTAGAGTAAAACGAGTATAGAAAAAACGAAGCTGATTTAGGCAACCATATATAATAATTACATTATTAAGCTACGTACTGAAATGTTGTTTATTGAGCAGAACATCAGTTGTATCCTCACAGTAAACACTTCCCTTATTCTCTCGTAGGGCAAGGAGGCTCCGTAGCACCTCTTCCTTGGCGAGTTATTGTTTGGATATGGCGAGTTAACCCATTGGCTCCCAGATTTCCTGTGCGGGGGATTTTGCTGGAAGGGTGCTGGGCGTACCACCCTCCGCCTGTCGGCTCATAGTCGCGAAGCTCATAGGTTCTTACCCCGGCGTTCCCTTCCTTATTAAATTTTGAAAATGCCCAGTTCCGTCCTATACTGAGGACTCCGGGCACTAATGGGTTAATATCCTTTTGTACGTTATTAATTCAAAGTATGGCGATGTTTGAAAGATTAACAGAATAGGACAATAAGGTGTAATAAGCAGATTAAATAGGAAAAGTTGTTAGAGAACTTCCTTTATTGACGATAGAAGTTGAAAGTAATAGTACTTACGTTGATACTTTACAAACTCCACGCCCTGATAAACCGTAATTTTGATTAATCGAAATACTGCAGAAATTCTGTTGAAAAACATAGTATTGATAATAAACTACAAACCCCACGCCACGATAAATAATAATTTTGCTTGCTACACTAGCCCACGTACAAAACTGCCAACATAGATCAACCTCTCAAGGAATAAAACAAAATCCGAAGACAGGTAATCGACTAGGGGCAGCTCTACCAACTATCCTATTATATGGTAGGTCATGAAAGGATGTGCAGCACAAAGTTTACTGTTCTTCTTTAAGAATAGTTCCTGCTCTTTTCTAAGTAGTTGCTGATTTATTAAAGGTTTGATTAGTTTATGACACTTGTGCAATCCAAAGCCCATCATTCCTTGGGAAAAAAAAGGGAGAGGAAAAATTTCTTGAACATGTCTGTGATGACTTCTGTTTTATGTTGTACTTACTGCCGTCGGACAATTTTGTTCAGCTTAGGTAAGACTTTGCTAACTGTCGAGGTTAGAACTGATATTAATCTTCCCTATTAGAGGTCTTTCCTAAGCCGAGTAAAATCGTCTAGGACATTGTGTTCAACTATATAAAAAACAACGCGTATGGTTCAATCTTTAAAAGAAAAAAAATGTGAAGGATAAGAGAGGAAACTTTCTTAATAGTATTTGTGCATATCGGGTTGGGATCTTAAAGCAGTTTTTGCGTTTGGCGAGTTGTTGCTCTCACCTCCTGAGACTCCCACGTCGCAGTGACTCCTGGCTGCTCGCATGCACGCACGCAAATAAACACACACACACACACACACACACACACACACACACACACACACACACACACACACACACACAGTTACAGTTGCATACGAACACAGGAAGAATATCATACGTTAATAAGGCATATCATCAACGTACACGCGCATTTGCAGGTACACGCATACATGCAGAAACCGTATACACAAGGAAAGAAAAAAATATTAATGATCGAAGTTAAAGCAAAAATTCAATATACATTATTACATGAACGGTAATTTATATCTTATTTTGTTTATCGTTTAGTATCAGTCATTACATTATACAAATTCCTCAGCCAGAATATCCGATGGTTTTTTTTTTTCTTTTAATTCAGCGTGGTCTGTAAATAGCGCTCCACTAGAAACTCACGTGGTTGCATCTTATGTGTTCAGAGTTTGGCTCAGATGGCTAGTATAGGCGTGGTTGTGGCATTTGGAATAGGAAATGAATAAATGACTCAGGTATATACTAATAACTCTGACAGCCGTCCCCACAACACAAAAGAAATCACCCGCCGGAGTGAAAGTGGAGTATTAGTTACAGGCCACCCTATATTTAATTCCTACTCCCTTTTACTCGTTAAGAAAGACGTCAGGTATTAAAGGGATCAGTGAAGGCTGCAGCTAATCCCTCCTTTTCGAAATGTCTCTCCAAAAACAAGTAAAAGCGCCAGGAGATAGCAAAAAATAAAATAAATGACGTCATCGGGCTGAATATAAAAATGAGTTAAGAAATAGAAATGCTTTTCCAAAATGTGTGATTGATTTAAAAAAAAAAAAATTGAGTAAGATTAGGTTGCATTTATCACAAACAACTTATACTGTACTTCAGCTTAAGGAAGGTTAATTCGGCAAACAGAGCTGAAAGCATTTAAGCGCGTTTCCAAAGCATATGTCAGTTTGCACTGTTATGTTTGTACAGTTATACTACTCTTCTAAGACGTGTAATTTTGGAACAGTTACGTCGCTTGCTTTGCAGAAATATGTGTCATCTAATGTATCCACAACTCATTTAAAGCGTATGCTAATATGAACGGTTACTCCACGTACAACTTGGATAGATAGATAGATAGAGAGAGAGAGAGAGAGAGAGAGAGAGAGAGAGAGAGAGAGAGAGAGAGAGAGAGAGCAAGTGAAAGTTTATGAGGTAGAGGAAGAGGTGTCAGCGAAAAATGAGAGAAGAAACGAGATTTGAGGATCGAAGAGCATAAAGATGAGAGAGAAGGAGGGGGGGGGGGAGAGGAGAAAGAGATGAGAGGGTTACAAAGGACGGGGAGAAGGTCAGAGGAAGTGGAAGAGGTTGACTGGAAGGGCATGGAAGAGGGCGAGAAAAGAATGAGGTAGGAATAAAATAGCAGAGATGAAAAGAAAGGGACGAATGGAGAGCGATAGCATGAAAAAAGGGGAGGGGGCAATAATGAAGAGGGTGGAGGGGGAGCGGGAGGAAGGTAAAGAAAGGAAGGGGAGAGAGAGAGAGAAAGAGAGAGACGAAGTGGTTGATAATACTTTACAGAGACAGAGAGGGAGGGATAGATAATACTACCAACTGTAGCAAAATGTCCAGTGATTGAACTATGCCTTCAAGGTTACTTTCACCTTTAATGTTTCCTTTTTTACACAGTACTATGTGACGATGTGTACAGTAGCAGGAAAAAGTTTGTTTATTATGAGCGGTCTTAAGTTACGGTAGTTATAGAAA
>JAGKTI010016409.1:0-19470 GCA_018397915.1 Birgus latro
GCTGTTGTAGACGGCCATCGTTCCTCTCCTAGACCTATCAACAGTGGTGTTCCTCAGGGTTCTGTCCTATCACCTACTCTCTTCCTTTTATTCATGAATGACCTTCTAAGCTGTATATCTAACCCTATCCACTCATATGCTGATGATTCCACCCTTCACCTTTCCATTCGGTTCCCGCAACGTCCATCTCAGCAGTTGCTTCAACAAAAGAGGGATGAGGCTATGGCACACCTAATGTCTGATTTGGCTCGTATCTCTGACTGGGGTAAAAATAATCTTGTTATTTTCAATGCATCAAAAACTCAGTTTTTACACTTATCAACCCGACAAAATCTTCCTCAGGATTACCCACTAATGTTTAATAATGAACAGTTATGTCCTGCATCATCCTTGAACATGCTTGGGGTTTCATTCTCTTAGGATTTGTCTTGGAAAGAACATATTACATCTCTTGTGAAATCTGCTTCCAAGAGATTAGGTGTGCTAAGCCGATTCCGTACTTTCTTTACCCCTGCACAGTTGTTGACCTTGTACACGGGTTTTATTCGCCCGTGTATGGAGTACAACTCTCATGTGTGGGGAGGCTCCCCACATGCAGCTCTTCTCAATAGGGTGGAGTCAAAGGCTTTTCGTCTCATTAACTCTCCTCCTCTTACTGATTCCCTTCAACCTTTGTCTCTTCGCCGCACTGTTGCATCTTTATCTCTCTTCTATCGCTACTTCAATGGTCACTGTTCCTCTGAACTGTCTGCTTGCATCCCTCCACCTCTACGACGGGCACGTAGTACCCGTCTAGCAACAAACTCTCATCCCTTTTCTGTCCAACTCTCTAATGCAAGAGTTAACCGTTACTCCCAGTCTTTTATTTATGCAACTGGTCAACTCTGGAACTGTCTTCCTATGTCTGTATTTCCTACTTCCTATGATCTCCAGTCTTTCAAACGCAGTGTGTCCAGGCATCTCGAATTGAACGGATCTTGAATTTGGCTCTCTTTTGTACTGTTTTTGTTTTTTCTTGGAAGGAACAGTATGCAGGCCCGTGGCCTTTGGTTCCTTCTTCCATGCATAAAAAAAAAAAAAAAAAAAAAAAAGGTATCTCGAATTGAACAGATCTTGAATTTGGCTCTCTTTTGTACTGTTTTTGCTTTTTCTTGGAAGGAACAGTATGCGGGCCCGTGGCCTTTGGTTCCTTCTTCCATGCATAAAAAAAAAAAAGACAGTATATACGTAGATTTCAGAAAAGCTTTTCAGAGCTCCTCATGAAAGGTTAATATGGAATTTTGAATACAAAGGAGGAATCCAGGCGAACCTACTGCAGTGGATGCAGGACTTTCTAAGAGAAAGGAAAATGAGAATAGTAAGAGGAAAGCACTTGTCCTGGAGAAAGGTGACACGAGGTGTCCTACAGGGTTCAGTGCTGGCACGAGTCATGTTTCTGGCATATATAAATGATATGAATGATAACATTGGAATGGAGAGTTATATGAATATGTTTCCTGATGATGCCAAAATACAAAGAACAATAAAAACAAGAACTCATATAAGAAGTTGCAAAAGTGAAACCAGTGAATGTACAGTGAGATTGGATGGGAAGGATATGGAGAATGTGAGTGAGTTTAAGTACTTGGGCAGTGTGGTGAGCAAGGATAGAAGTCTGGATGGTGAAGTGCTCCGAAGGGCGCAGCAGGGAAGGAAGGTTGCTGGTTCGTTGAAAGCAGTGATAAGAAACAGGGGGGTGAGCATGGAAGTGAAAAAGTTGTTACATGACAGTATTGTGATACCAACTCTGACATATGGAAGTGAAGCTTGGACCCTGTTGGAAGGACAGAAGTCAAGAGTGAGTGCAGTGGAAATGAGTTATTTGAGAGGAGCATGTGGAGTCACATGGAGAGATAGACTAACAAATGAGGAGGTGAAGGAGCGTTGTGGTGAGGTTGAGGACGTGATGGGAAGCGTTAGGAGAAACACGTTAATGTGGTTTGGGCATGTGGAAAGGATGGAGAGTGAAAGACACGAGGAGAGTGTATGTGAGTGAGGTGGAGGGGGCGAGAGGGAGGGGGAGGCCGAGAATGAGATGGAGGGATGGAGTGGAGAGGAATATGAGAGAGGGGGGTGTGAGTTAGAAGCGTGGTAGTGAAATGGCAGGGGACAGAGTGACATGGAGGCGATTTGTCTGTGGCCACCCCGTGCGGGATTGAGGCGTCTGGCAATAGATAGATAGATAGATAGTCATAAATGGTAGAGAGATTACAATGGTATAGAGATGAGTGACACCAAGACAAGAAGTAACGAGGCATGTGGTCAGTGCAAAGTAGTGGTGAAGAGAGGAGATAATGGACTGACTTGTGATAAATGCCACACATGGTTCCATGCTGGCTGTGAGGGAGTAACGCAGGAGCTCTACTCGATACTAAAGAAATACAAGGAGCAATTGTGGTTTGCAGAGAAAGCAGAGGTGAGATGAAGGTAGTCTTTTGTAAAATGAAGGAGTTGGAGGAACAAAATAAAAAGATAGAAAGGAAGATAAAGGAACTAGAAGAGAGGTGGATTGACATTAAGCAGGAGGTGGTACAGGAAACAACTGATCAGGTGATGGCAATGATACAAGTGGAAAAGGTCTAGAAAACAACAGAGTCGGTAAGGGAGAAGATAGACAAAGAGGAGATGAAAGAAAAGAAGAAAAAGAACATAGTATTGTATAATGTGCCTGAATCTGAGTGTGAGAATGGAAAGGACAGGGTGGATGAGTATATACCCAGATATACTGATTTGTTTGAGAATTCACTAGGAGTTACGAGTAAGCTGTATAATAAATGTATGCTTTTCAGCAGTGCGCAAGGAGAGAGAGAGAGAGAGAGAGAGAGAGAGAGAGAGAGAAAGAAAATTGTATAAAAAGAGAGAAATGCAGAATACCGCAGTACCCCACGAACCTTACCTGGCCGAGACCCCCACCCCACGCGGAGACCCCCAAGGGGTANGAGAGGGAGAGAGAGAGAGAGAGAGAGAGAGATAGAAAGTAAATTGTATAATAAAAGTGAAATGCAGAATACCGAAGTACCCCATGAACCTTACCTGGCCGAGACATCCACCCCAGGAGGAGACACCCAAGGGGTAGAAATAGTCAGTACGGGCTTCGTGCAAGACAGGTGCACCTGTGCCTTTCCCGCACGCTCCTCTCGCACTCAGGTAACTCGCCGCCGAGTTATCAGACACAGCGGACTATGTCCCCGCTGGACCAGCCCTCGCCAGGTTCAGGGTGGGGCTATTTCTATAGCCCCAGGTAGCCAACAGGAGGCGGCCACTAACTGCTCAGAAGCTGCCTCCCTCCCTTAACCCATCCAGTCCCGACTGGTTTTTTACCCAGCTTTCCCCCAGATCCCGACTGATTTTCGACTTTTTGTTTTTTGGCTGAAAATTTCGCTTTTGGTGAGAAACATCGAAAATTCATAGAGAAATCGCGATCCTGAGGTAAAAAAATGTTGATACAGGTGTCACTCAACCTTACGTTTTCCTTCTTTTTCAGGGTACCTGGCTAAAGAAAACGAACTATGGAAGGGTTAATTAATTCAAGCCACTTTAAATTACATATTTATTTCATTTATTTGGAACGAATTTATGTGTAGTACAAGACTATATTGGTTTTCACACAATAATATAGGTGTTTATAAGCAATGTTCACTCACCCAAAACCCCAGTATATGGCACCTTCCTTTACGATATTACCACCTTATCACTTCTGTTTGTTTATACCTCTAGCTTCTTTGTTTCTTTGCCCTCCACCTCAGGAATCACTTTCACCGTGAATTTCGTCACTGGAGAGACCATGGGGCAACATACCTTTACTGGCTAAGTTACTGCTAACAGGTGAATTGCCCAGTGTGGGGGGGAGGGGGCGGAGGGGGGGTTAGGTGGACCCAGGCAGTATCCCCGCTTGACAGCAGGAAGAGGAAGGTCTCCCACATATGCCTACCAAAAATCACCTGCAAATGTTGAAAAATGTGCACACAATGGGTCTTGCAACTGCTTGACGTACGATGCACGTCGTTGGGTCTGTCCGCGGAAAAAAGTAGCGACGTGCATCGTACATTGGTGGCACTCGGCGGGTTAATCACACTGAGTGATGGCCACAAGCTGTACACGTGGGGGAGATGGCCACAAGCTGCACACGTGGGGGAGACGGCCACAACCTGCACACGTCGGGGAGACGGCCACAAGCTGCACACGTGGGGGAGACGGCCACAAGCTGTACACATGGGGGAGACGGCCACAAGCTGCACACGTGGGGGAGACGTCCACAAGCTGTACACGTGGGGGAGACGGCCACAAGCTGCAAACGTGGGGGAGACGGCCACAAGCTGCACACGTGGGGGAGACGGCCACAAGCTGCACCTTGGTGATGACCACAAGCCGAACCCCAAGAGCAGCGACGGCCACAAGCCGTGCCTCCTCCAGGAGAGACCTGGTGATGGCCACAAGCTACACCTGCAGGAGGGTGACAGCCACAAGCCACACACCTGCAGGCCCTCCTGGAAGGACACCAGTGATGGCCACAAGCCGTGCCTCCGTCAGGAGAGGCCCTACACAGGTGATGGCCACAAGCTACACCTGCAGGATGGTGACAGCCACAAGCCGCACACCTGCGGGCCCTCCAGGTAGGACACCAGTGACGGCTGCAAGCCGCACCTTGGTGACGGCCACTAGCCGCACCTTGGTGACAGGCACAAGCCGCACCTGCACCCCCGTGATGGCCACAAGCCACATTCAGGGTATAGTCCTCGCGGGGCATGACGCCCTTGAGTGGGTGACAGCCACGAGCCACATTATGCCCACTGGTAGCCAGGGGCATGAACCCTCAGTGACAGCCACAAGCTGCATGGGTGAGGAGACGGCCACAAGCCACTCTGCTTTTCATACCCTAGGGGACTTGGTGACAACCACATGCCATGCCAGGGAGGGAACAGCTATGTGCTGCCCCTCGCCCCCTACCCCAATGCCTTTCACACCTGAGGATTTCCTGGGCCTGCTGGAGTCTACCTGTAGCAGGTCTGGTATCCTCCCCCCTTCTCCTAACGGGGACACGCTCCATGTAGAACAACAACTGGAGGAGACCTGGCAGGGCCCTTTGATACCTGGGGTCCTAGCCCTCCAGCTTGCCCCTCGGCAGTCCCAATCCCTGTCGGGCTCTTCACCACCGAGCTACCATAGTCCACCCCTGATGAAGGCTCAGCAGAGGAGAGACCACAACCCCTGGACCAGCAGAGACGTCCTCAGGACCCTGGGGAGTGACCTCCCAAGCCCCACCCAGAGACCTCCTGCCTGGCAGAGTGGGCACCGAAAAGGGTGCCTATTCTCCCTGTTCAGGCCCAGCCCCTAGGCCCGATCCCTCAGGCCCCCAGGAAGGTTCGCCCACAACACGCCGCCCTCAGACCACTCCTGGACGAGACAATCATGGCCCGGCCTCCTGACGAGGCCCCAGATGAATATCAGCAGTCCGGCCTCCTGACGAAGGCCCCTCCGGACACCCCAACAATCAGCGGCCTCTTGACACAGGCCGCCACTCTGGGCCCCCCACTACTGCCAGGCCTCACACTGCAGCAAGCCCCGGCTATGCCCACTTGTCACAGAGTCCTCCTGCCCTGTCCTATCTGTGTACATTATTTTCTTGTCAAGTGTGCCACTGTTGTATTTGGCTAGTGTAATTTAAGGTACTATACGTGTAAGGTTTGTTACCCTGAGTTTTTATGCCCTGTTTCCTTTAGTTGCCTTAAGAGATGCAACCCGGTCTAGAAAGGGGACCCCACTTTAGGCTCCATGTCTAAGAAATGACAAGTTGTACCCTTTCACACGCAACATAACAAAATGTATGCTTTTTCGGCAGTGCATAAGGTAATTTATCGTGTTGAGAGAGAGAGAGAGAGAGAGAGAGAGAGAGAGAGAGAGAGAGAGAGAGAGAGAGAGAGAGAGACTGCTGACTCAATCGAATTGTTTCACAAGCATTGCAAGTTATCATTGATGGCAAGAATGTGGAAATGGCAGGAGGATAAAACCCCATAATAATGTAGTGAAATGACGTGAGTGGTTGGTCGAAGCACAGAGAGACAGAGACACAGACAGGGACAGAGAGAGTTACGAGTAATGTATAATAAATGTATGCTTTTTCGGCAGTGAGTAAGTAATCGTAGTTTGAGAGAGAAAGAGAGAGAGGGTTGATGATACAGTAGTCACGTGATCCTTGCCCAAGGCTGTGGTACTAAATATAGACTGCCGGACACTGCCCTTTCACCTCACTCACCGCGGGTGGTGGGTTACTCGTACCACCAGCTGGAGATCTTCTGGCCATTTTACCTCACCACCACGTGACTTTATGTGGTCATATATACTGTATATATTGCCGGATGCGCGTGAACATTCCCAAGATGATGATGTGTGTTTCATTCAGTTCTGTAAGACTCGAAATTTCGGCCAAGTCGTCGCTTGGCAGCAGGTACGTAAGTAACCCATGGTCGCTCTCCACGGGTTAAGAAAAATAGCCAAATAGAACTAAATGAAATTAAGTCAAACTGTAGTGATGTTTTGGATATGAAAGTTAACATAAGAGTAATAAAAACAAGGATAATTCTGGTGTATTATTCTGTAGAAAGCACAGCTGAAGAGAAGACAAAAAATATAGAGATGAGGAGAGATATTGAAACTAAGTAAGAAAATGCAAATGAAAAAGCACTGATTGTACTGGGTGACTAAAATGGACATACAGGCATTCTCGGACAACAAGAAAAAATTGATACCAATAGTAGAAGGATACTAGACTGAGTGAGGGAATATAGACTGAGCATATTAAACTCTGATGAAAAGTGTAAAGGAATGACAAATTCGATTGTGGAAAACAAGAAATTGTAATGTACTATGTACTTGTAAATAGCAAAATGTATGACTTATATGAAGAAATGAAGATTGACAAAGACAAATATTTGACTTGTCTGACCATAATTTAATACAAGCATCATTTAAGGTCTATCTGATCTATCTATTGCCAGACGCCTTAATCCCGTAAAGGGTGGCCACATACTAATCACCTCCATGTCGCTCTGTCCCCCGCCATCCCACTGCCCTGCTCCCAGCTCACACACCCCTCTCTCAGATACCTATCCACTCCATCCCTCCATTTCATCCTTGACCTCCCTCTCACTTTCCCCCCCCCCCCCCCCCCCCACAAAAACCCCTCTCATCAGTCTCTCACTCTCCATCCTCTAAACATGGTCAAACCACCTTAATGTGTTTCTCCTGACGCTTCCTATCACATCCACGTCCACACCACAACGCTCCTTCACTTCCTCATTTGTCAGTCTGTCTCTCCATGTGACTCCACATGCTCCTCACAAATAACTCGTTTCCACTTCTCTCACTCTTGACTTTTGTCCCTCCAACTGGGTCCAAGCTGCACTTCCATATGTCAGAGTTAGTATCACAATACTGTCATGTAACAACTTTTTCACTTCCATGCTCACTTCCCTGTTTCTTATCACTGCTTTCAAGGAACCAGCAAACTTTCTTCCCTGCTGCACCCTTTCAAGCACTTCACCCTCTAAACTTCCATCCTTGCCCATCACACTACCCAAGTACTTAAATACATTCACATTCACCATATCCTTCCCATCCAATCTCACTAAACATTCACTCACTTCGCTTCTCTCGATGACCATTTCTTCACTCTTCCCTACATACACCTTTAGATTCCGTTTCTTGCACACTCTCCCAAACTATTCTACCAAGCCTTGCAGCTCCCCTTTGTCTTCACTTAACAACACAGTATCATCTGCAAACAACAGTACAGGGAGTTTCCAAACACTGCCCCCTCTCACTAGGGCCGCTCCAACATCCACTGCCCTACCTTGTATCTCTTTTATAACCCCATCCATATACAGACTGAACAACCACGGAGACATGACACATCCTTGTTTCAATCCAACCTTCAAATGGAAAAATTCACTCAGTTAACCATCCACATGCACTGCAGCCTTAGCACCCTCATACACACTCTTCACGACCTTCAGCAACTTCCCATCTACTC
The DNA here is from genome assembly GCA_018397915.1 of Birgus latro. Taxonomy (NCBI): domain Eukaryota; kingdom Metazoa; phylum Arthropoda; class Malacostraca; order Decapoda; family Coenobitidae; genus Birgus; species Birgus latro. The sequence goes on from JAGKTI010016409.1 coordinate 8,069, forward strand.
CATACATTCATAATACTTTCTACAATCCTTGTCTATCCACCCTGTCCTATGCTTTCTCCAAATTCATGAAGGCTGCATACAACTTCTTTCCCTTCTCTAGAAACTTTTCCACTAAAGATCTAAGGATGAATATCTGATCTATGCAACCACTACCCTTCCTAAAACCTCCATGTTCTTCTCCAACTAATTCCTCTGTTTTTTCCCCTAACTCTGTCAATAAATATTCTAACATATAATTTTCTTATAACACTAAGAAGGCAAATGCCCCTATGATTACTACACACTTCTTTTCCCCCTTTTCCTTTGTACAGGGGAATAGTTATACCTGACTTCCTATCCTCTTGGACCCGACCTTTCTCCCAGGCCAGTCTGAAAACCTTCCACATGCATTCTTTTACTATCTCTCCCCCATGCTTCAACATTTCACAACACACTCCATCAATTCCTGGGGCTTTCCCCATTTTAACTTTATTCATTGCTTCCATAACATCTATCCTATTGTCTTCCTTTCTTCCCACATCCCTCCTTCTCCCAGCCATTCCCCAGCCACTTATACTTGCATTACTTTCATTCTCTATTTTCAACAATTCATTAGTGTTCTCTTCATCTCTTCACTTTTTCTCCCTTCTCCACTAGTAATCTACCATTTTTATCTTTCACTCTTCAACTAACTTCGCTGGCACCCTGTCTAACTCTCTTTACCTCTTTCCAGAACATTTTCTTACATTCCCTCCATTTTACACTCAAATTCCCTCAAAATTCCTCATCCACTCTCTTCTTACTAATCTTCGCACGTCTTTCCTCCTCTCTACATACAACACTGTCTTCCGTCTCTCAACTTTTCGACGCCCCTGTTCCTCATCCACTCACTATATGCTTTCTTCTTTTGTGCCACAGCCTCTCTCACCTCTTCAGTCCACCATGCTGTTCCCTGGAGCCCCTTTCGTCTTCTTTTCTCCCCACACACCACCTCACATGCGGCACAGATTTCTCCTGTGAATATCTTGCACACACCTTCCACGTCCCCTATCTGCTCCAATCTATATTTACTGAATCGCTCCTCGACTTCCCTTCTATATATTTTTTTTTCCATCCTATTGTTACTCTTCTACCCTCTTTGTAAGAAATACTTCCTCCTGTCCTTCCCTTCTTCACTTCCTCCATTTTGTTTGGACTTTGATTCTGACCACCACCAAGTGGTGGGCCGAAAGTCCACTCCCCTAACGTTTATAAACTCTTGCATCCATTACACACCTTCTCATCCTTGCATCCACACAAATATAATCAATCATTGCCTTCCGTTCATTCAGTTCACCATCCGCCCTTTTCATCACTCGCCACATATACCTATGGATCATTTTGTGCCTGAAGAGGGCATTAGCTATCACCAATCCTCTCCCGGCACAAATGTCCACTGAAGCACTGCCATTCTCATCCATCTTTGCAGGCACACCCCACTCACCAACCACTCCATCCACCTTCACATTCCATTCATATCTCCAATCAAAAACACTCTCTCATTCCTTTCAAATTTTTCCAAGCAAACTTCCACGTTTGTCCAAAACTCTTCTCTCACTCTTCTTGCACGATCTTGCGTTGGCGCATACTCGCACACAGTCGCCCACATTTGTAGTCCAACTTTCACTTTTACCTACATAATCCTTGAGCCAATTGATCCATGCTCTCTTATATTCTATTTCCATCTGTTACGACAATACACACTCCATTTGCCCTCTCGTTGCCACCTACTCCCACGCATATACCCCATCCATACTCCATTCTCTCACACTCTCACCTCGCCATTTAGTTTCAGTTAATTCACATACACTTTCGCACTCCCAGGCACCTGTACAATCTCTCTTTCTTTCACCTCATCATTTATACCCCTTACATTCCACGTAGATATCCGTACCCAGTCCTTTGTTGTTATCGTTTGGTTAGTCCTGGTCCAAGACTCCTTGTTTGTATATTTAGTTACTTTAAGGTAAAGATAGAAGAACCAAATTTTGAAAAAGGAGAATGGAAGAAAATATATGTATTATAAAACAGATCAAGAATCATTAATGATGTTTGTAGAAAGGATGGAGGAGATATTGAGAACAGAAGAGGTGTTTAACCCGCCGGGTCCCAGTGACGTACGATGCACGTCGCTACTTTTTTCCGCGGACAGACCCAACGATGTGCATCGTACGTCACGCAATTGCAAGGCCCATTGTGTGCACATTTTTCAACATTCGCTGGTGATTTTTGGTAGGCATATGTGGGAGACCTTCCTCTACCTGCTGTCAAGTGGGAATACTGCCTGGCCCCTCCTAACCCCCCTTCCACCCCTCTCCCCCACACTGGGCAATTCACCTGTTAGCAGTAACTTAGCCAGTAAAGGTATGTTGCCCCACGGTCTCTCCAATGACGAAATTCACCGTGAAAGTGATTCCTGAGGTGGAGAACAAAGAAACAAAGAAGCTAGAGGTAGAAACAAACAGATGTGATGAGGTTGTAATGTAGTAAAGGAAGGTGCCATATACTGGGGTTTTGGGTAAGTGAACAATGCTTATAAATGCCTATATTATTGTGTGAAAACCAATATAGACTTTTACTACACATAAATTCGTACCAAATAAATGAAATAAATACGTAATTTAAAGTGGCTTGAATGGTACCTTGAAAAAGGAGGAAAATGTAAGGTTGAGTGACACCTGTATCAACATTTTTTTTACTTCAGGATCGCGATTTCACTATGAATTTTCGATGTTTCTCACCAAAAGCGAAGGTTTTAGCCAAAATACAAAAAGTCGAAAATCGGTCGGGATCTGGGGGTAGGCTTGGTAAAAAACCGGTCGGGACTCGGCGGGTTAAACAAGGAAATAAGTAAGACTGCAGAGTTAAAATTAAAAAGGAAATACAAAAGATAAGTATTTAACAAAGAAAATAAACAGAAGGAAGCTATATGGATGAATGATGAAATTAGAAATGAAATAAAGAAAAGGAAGGGCTTTAATAAAAAGAAAAGAAATGAGAAAAAAGAGATATAGAGAGAAAGGCTGAATGTATGTTACAGAGAATGAAAAAATAAAGTTCAAGCTATGATAGGAAAGGAAATGCTAAAACATGAAACTAAAATAACTATGGAAATTAGAGGCAGCAAAAATAAAAGCAAACATCTTTGAGAAAATATAGACAAGCTGAGAGGAAGAAAGAGAAAGAAAATAGAATCAATTAAGCTATATGATAATGATGGAAAGGTATTAATGAAAATGAGTCCAGAAAAGAACTAGTCAACTTTTGAGAAAAAATTTATCAGAGGCACCCATTGGCATTAATGAAGTCTGGAATACTAATGAAAAAGAAGTTTATATAATAAACAAAATGACAAATGATAATTTAGTAGAAAGTGAAGATCTCTGATTTCAAGTACCTGTCCAAGCACATTTTGACATGATAATGTACACTAAAAGAAAGAGTAAGCCTATGGAACATCCAATAATAATATCAGAAAAGGTCAAAGAATGTATGAAAAAATGAAAGAATGGTAAAGCAGCTGGTCCTGATAAAATAAAACCTGAGCTGTATAAAGCAATGGTACAGAATGATCTTTGTGCTGAAAAGATAACCGAATGTTATAGGATAACGTTAGATAAAGAGGATAAGCCAGAACGATGGAAAGTCTCAAAAGCAAAGAAGATACAAAAAAAAAAAGCTATGGATTTATGACCCATTGCATTAACCCAAGGCGTCCTTTTGACGTGTGGGTACGTCACCATGTTTTGTCACAGTGACACCCAATAACGTACCCATATGTTTTCCAATTGTGAGGTCCGTCATTTGCACATTTGTCAAATTTTGTGCGTGATTTTGGGTATGTAGGTGTGGGACACATTCCTTAACCTCACGTCCTGACCGATTTCCCACCTCCGATACCCCCCAATCCTGAGCTATTTTGGAAAACAAATTTTTTGGCTGAAACTTCCGCTTTTGTTGAGAAACAAAGGAAAATAAACAAGAAAGTGCTTACCAGGGTCCATAAGTGGTCGTAACAGGTGAGCCTCCCTTGGGCAGGTATCGTATTTTGTCACTGATGTGTCTGGCTCTCACGTTTTCTATGGTAGGTATTTTTGGGAGAAACGGCAAACAACAGGTAGGTCTACATGTATTGATTTGGAACTATAAACAATCACAACAACAATGTAATGGTTTTCACTGATAAATATAGGAAAAATAAGCATTGTTCCATTGCGCGAGCGTAGCAAGTTTGGTCACATTGGCCACACGAGTCGCTAAGTTCCTTGTTTTAGGAAACATATCTCTTTTGTCTACTTCCATAATACTGTTTCCATGACATTTTACCATTTTTCACTTTATGTAAATGTATTCAGCTGTTTACATTCATTACGATGATATTTAGCATAATGATAGCGCATATTTGCATATTCAGTGCACTCGTTATGACTCTTCTTTCAACATATATTACATTTTTTATACTTTCATATTATTGTTTTGATGACATTATACCATTTTCCACCCAGTGTAAATGTTTTCACCTATTTACATTCCTTACGATGATAATTAGCATAATGGTAGCGCATATTCACATAGGAAGCACAATTGATACCACTCGCGTTTCAACTTATATTTTATTTCTCCATTTCCAGTATACTTCTCCACTTACATTACACCCGTTTCCATTTTATACAACTATTAACATATTCACAAGCCTTATTATTACACTGAGCATCTGAATGTCGCATATTTTCATGAGATTGAGCATCATATCGCTATCACACCATATCAGAAGTGCATCAAGGTGTGATATTCCCTAAAGCAAAGGTGAATGCACAGACCCACGTCACACTCAACGCACTTATATCGGGTGTCTTTTCTCTGAGTGCTGGGTCTCACTCTAGAATTTCCACACACATGACACCTACGTTAGGTCCTAGGTCTGTTCAGCTGGGGAGGTAGAGGCGTGGGAAAGTGGCGAGCTGTTATTCTCAGGGGAGTTTGGGCGGTAGGGACCGTGCGTGGGCATTGTTGTGCCCTATCGACTGCATACTGGACAATAATCTCCTGGGCAATCTCCCTTACAAACCCTTCAAAGGTTTCCTGCACTCCCGTTGTCATGGCGTGCAGGTGGTGGCAATTGAGAGCCGTGATGTTGAGCAGGTGAAAGAAGACCTTCTTGTACCACATCATTGTGGTCCTGGCACAGTCTACACTCGATATCATGGAGTCAGACTGGTCCACCTGCCTGATGTTGATGTTGTAATCAAGGACACACTCAGGTTTCCAGATGCAGCGCCTCCTTTCGCTGCTGTAATCCACTGAGTTTGTGCGGTGCATCAATGGGCAGTGAACTGTGGACAAAAGACAGACTTCTCTGTTGTGGTTCCACACTGTTGCTAGGATGTTGTTAGCCCTGAAGACCACCTCATTTTTGTCCAATTTCCGCCCCACCTTGACCATGTGATGCCGGTTCACCTTGACGGTGCCACAGACTCCCGTGTCATGCAGGTGTAGATAACGAGCGAGAAGAGGGCTAGTGTACCTGTTATCCAGGTAGAGGACGTGATCACGATGTAGGTACTCTTCTATCATAGTCTTTTCCACGGCTCCAGACGGTCCAATACTCCGATCTTCTATAATGTCTGTCTGTGCACCAGTGTACAAGACTATGTCTTGCACATAACCAGTCCTACAGTCACACATAACAAAGATCTTGAACCTAAAACGGTGCCTTTTACTGAGTATGTACTGGCGCAAAGAAATATTGCCTCTCCACAACACGAGACTCTCGTCTATGACAAGGTCTCTATAGGGATGAAATGATGAATGGAATGTTTGCCATAAGTGATCAAAAACCAGCATAATTCTCCTCATCTTATCTGTGTTATTTGCATTGGCAGGATCATCAGTATCATAAAAGTGGAGGCAGCTGAGAATTTGCTGAAAACGATTACAGCTCATTTCCCTGCCAAAGAAAGGTGTCTGCATGTTGGGGTCCATAGTCCAGTATGACGGAATTTGTCTTTTCCGTACAATACCCACCAAAAGAACCAGGGCGAAAAATACAAACATCTCTGCCAGGGAGACAGATTAATCATTCATAAGAGAATGCCTGCTCCTTACGCCCAGTCGTTCACTCTCACGGCGCTGGCTGCTTGCAGATCGGTTTGTTTGCTCCACAATTTGCTCTACAAAACCCTCACCGAAGAACAGGTGGAAAAAATCCAGCCTGGTGGAGCCTGGGTGAATATCTGGAGCTGTGCAGCCAGCGTGCCCCTCCTCAGTGAAAGTGTGAATGATGGAAGCAAAATCATGATGAGAGCAAAATCACATCCATCTTCCCATTTCCACCTCACATTAGCGTCACCCCCATCGTCCCCATTGTTGCCTTCGTCGGGGTGGGGAGGAGATGCTGGTGGGAAGGTTGGGGAGGAGTGTGCCGGGCTTCCCCACTCGCGCTCCTCTTCCATTGGCCTTTGCCCTTCCCCTTTCCCTTCCCCTTACAGCCTTGGGGAACATCAGGGGGCTGTGGGGAGGAAGTTCGTGAATATTGGGGAGCATAAGACGTGCTGGGGAGGGGCTCCTCCTCGCCTCCCCGCTCCATCACTGCACCACGTGATTCAACATGCTCCCTCACTGCCCCACGTGATGTGCTCCGCTGGCTCAGACCACCATGTGAGCACGATGACTCACACATGCTACTCTCCCTTTCAATACTCATTCCTGCCACCACACTTTCGATTTCACTTTCCACTCCCTCCACGCCACTTCCTCCCTCTCCAAACAAAACACTAGGCCCATACCTGAGTGTACGATGTGCTGTCCACTCGGGGCCGCGATGAGTGATGTGTTTGTGGCCATACCACATGGCAGCACGTCCCACGGTTCCATCCTCATCCTCGTCCTCATCCTCGCTGTCGGGCTCCACATCACTTAGGGGCTGGAGAGAGGTGGTTGCATGTTGTTTCGGTGCAGGCTGGCCCTCTCGGGCAGCCCGATTCATAACATAGCACAGTTTCCACGGGAACAGGACCTCCTCATCATTGCTGCTATTTTCCTCCTCTGGCTGGATATGATCTTTATCCGCCACCTCGTCATCAAGTGGCGAATCACTATCGTCTGTGAAGGCATCCAGGGAGGCTTGAATTTGCTCCTCAGAGAGACCTCGGCACGCCATCTCTGACCTCGGTCACTGCTAACAGTTGAGTGAACAAGACAAGGCTGCATGCAGGTCGCGTGGGGTCACCGTGTGTCCCCGCCTGGTGGCAGGTAGGGGAAGGTCTCCCGCGCTTACATACCAAAATTCAAGTGTGAGATTTGAAAATTGTGCAAATTATGAACCTTGCAATTGTGCGACGTATGGGTACGTCAATGGGTGTCACCGTGACAAAACATTGCGACGTACCTGTACGTCGACAGGATGCCTTGGGTTAACCCGCCACCAGGCAGGGACACTCGCTGACCCCGCGCGACCCGCACGTGGCCTTGTCTTGGTCACTCACCTGTTAGCGATGACCAAAGTCAGACATGGTGCACCGAGGTCTCTCTGATGCTGAAATTCAAACCGCCCTGGATGCCTTCACAGGCAACAGTGATTCCTCACTTGATGACGGTGTGGCGGATAAGGATTACATACTTCCGGAGGACGACAGTAGCAGCAGTGATGAAGAAGTACCGTTTCCCAGGAAGTGGCGATATGTTACATATCAGGAGGCTAGAGAACCACCAACATGTGCTTGCACCTCTCTCGAGCCCCTAGAGGAAAGGGAGGGTGAGAACGAAGACGAGGTCGTGGATTAGGACAGAGCTGTGGGACGTGGTGCTACCTTGTTGTTTGGCAGGGAGAGGATCTCGCATTGGGGAGCTGAAGGGGTGGTGGGGAGGAGAAGCAGGTATGGGCCTTGTGTTTTGTATGGGGAAGGCAGGTGTGGTGTGGTGGGAGAGATCATTAAAAGGGAAAGTGATGGCAGGAGGGAGGCAGCGCGAGCATGTGGTGTACCTCGGCACCAAGGAGATGAGGAGGAGCTGCTCCCTAGCACTTCTTTCTCCCTGCAGTATTCCCTCACTTCCTCCCCACAGCCCCCTGATGTTGGAAAAGGCTGGAAGGGGAAGGGAAAAGGGAATGAAAAGGCTGAGGGAAGAGGAGCACGAGTGGGGAAGGGTGCCACTCTCCACCTCCCCAACTTCCCCCACCACCCTCTTCTTCTCCCCACCCTGATGAAGGCAGCAATGGGGATGAAGCTGGTGATGGAAGTGTGTCATGGGACTAGGAAGATGGGAGTGATTTCACTCCCATTATTCACCCCTTCATTGAGGAATGGTGGTCTGGCTGCAAGGCTCCTGGGATTCATGCAGGCTCCACCAGGGTGGATTTCTTCCAACTGTTCTTTGGTGAGTAGTTTGTGGGCTGAATTGTGGAGCAGACAAATTTATTTGCAAGCAGCCAGCGCCGTGAAAGCAAGCGTGAGGGAACGAAAAGCAGGCACTCCCTCCAGTATGATGGGTGTTGTACGGAAAAGACAAATTCCGGCCCACTGGACTACGGACCCTATAACCAATACACCTTTCTTTGGGTAATGGGCTGTAATAGGTTTCAGCAAATTCTGAGCCACCTCCACTTTTACGATGCAGACGATCCTGCTACTGCTAATAACACAGATAGAATGAGGAGAATAAGGCTGGTATTTGATCACGAACGGGAAAAGTTCCGCTCATCCTTCTGTTCTTATAGAGACCTTGCCATAGACAAGAGTCTTGTGTTGTGGAGAGGCAATATTTCTTTTCGCCAGTATATACCCTGCAAAAGACACCGTTTTGGGCTCAAGGCCTTTGTTATGTGTAACTGTAGGACTGGTTATGTGCAAGACATAGTCCTGTACACTGGTGCACAGACAGACATAATAAAAGATCGAAATATTGGACTCTCTGGGGCCGTGGTAAAGACAATGATAGAGGAGTACCTTCATCAGGGTCATGTGCTGTACCTGGACAACTGGTACACTAGCCCCCTTCTCGCTTGGTACCTCCACCTGCACGACACCGGAGTCTGTGGCACCATAAAGAGAAAAAGTTGGCATATGGTCAAGATTGGGAGGAAACTCGACAAGAATGATTTTTTTTTTCAAGGCTAATAACATCCTCACCGCCGTATGGAACCATAACAGGGAAGTTTTCCTCCTGTTGACGGTACACCGCCCCCTGATACACTGCACAGACTCTGTGGATTACCGCAGAGAGAGGAGGTGTCACGTCTGGAAACTGGATTCGGTACTGGACTACAGTATCAACATGAGGCAGGTAGACCAGTCTGACTCCATGATTTCCAGTGCAGAGTGTGCCAGGACCACTATGAAGTGGTACAAAAAGCTCTTCTTCCACTTGCTTGATATCAGGGTCCAGAACTGCCACTACCTCCACGCCATGTCTACAGGAGTCTCAGAGACCTTCGAGAAGTTTGTGAGGGAGCTGTCTCATGAAATCATCGCGAAATATTCAGTGGACAGGCCCCACCACCGCCCCCACCCCACCGCTGCCGCACAGACTCCCCTACGCCTCGCCACACACCACATTCCAAGCCTCATCCCTCCTCTACCAAACTGCCCTAGGCCCCAGCGGCAGTCACGTCTGTCGTAACTCCAAAATTAGAGCAAGCACTCAAAGAAAAGACACAAGGTATGAGTGTGTGGAGTGCAACATTGGCTTGTGTGCTGAGCCTTACTTTAGAGAAAACCACACCCTAATGCATTACTGATACTGTGTGATTGTGATATGATGCTCAAAGTGCCATAAATGTGTGATAATGTGACGCTCACTATAATAGTAAGGCATTTAATATGTGATAATATTTCTACAAAGTGGAAACGGGTGTAATGTTAGTGGAAAAGTATAATGTAATGGAAAAATAGAATGCAAGTTGAAGCAACAGTCCTATCAAGTGCGCTCACTATGTATATATGCACTAATATTATGCTAAGTATAATCGTAAGACCTGTTATTATGTGATAACAGTTGTATAAAATGGGAAAGGGTATAATATTAGTGGAAAAGTATTTTGTTAGTAGAAAAACTGAAGTGTATGTTGAAACAAGTCATAGTGAGTGCGCTTACTATGTGAATGCGCTAATGTTCACTAAATATAATTGTAAGGCATGTAAATGTGTGATAACATTTATATAAAGTGAAAAAAGATATAATGTTATTGGAACAGTATTATGAAAGTTGAAAAAATGAAATGTATACTGAAACAAGATTCTCAGCGATTCATACGTGACCGATTTGGCTGAAATCGCAATGCTCGTTCAATGGAACAATGCTTATTTCGCCTACATTTTTGTATGAAAATCAATATATTGTTGTACTACACGTTACTTTGTTCCAAATAAATAAATGTATACCCGTTGTGAGTGGTTCCCCATAATAATACCTACCATAGAAAACGTGACAGCCGCACCCTACATTGACAGAATATGGTACCAGGTGAATGGGCACTTACCTGTTTAGGGCACTTTTAGACCTAGGTGACCACTTGCTTTGTGATTTCCTTTGTTTCTCACCAAAAGCGGAGGTTTGAGCCCCCCCAAAAAATTTCTCCAAAATCTGCCGGGATTGGGGGGGAGGGTCAGTGGTGGAAAATCGGCTGGGATGCGGCGGGTTAACTAATATCTATTATAAATTATGAGTCTAATGAAAGGAGAAACAGAGAACCATCTGTGGAGAAATTATGTAATTAGAGAAATGCAAGCAGGATTTACGGAAGGAGGAAGAGTCGAAGATAATTCATTCATCATACATTATTGCACTGAAGATTATTTTAAGAGAGAGAGAAAAAAAACACTAATAGTGACATTCATCGACTTTAGTAAGGCTGAAGATTATTTTAAGAGAGAGAGAGAAAAAACAACACTAATAGTGACATTCATCGACTTTAGTAAAGCTAACGACTCTGTTAAATGAGGCAAATTAATCAATAACATGAAAGATTATAAAGTTCATCCAAAGATAAGAGAACTGTGGCACTGCGGGAAGGCGGTGGCTGAATCGGCAGAGAGGCGGCCTGCAGTCCTAATGGACTCATAATCGAATCTAGGCTGGGCCACGGAACAGTTTTAAGGATTTGAATTTCATAAAAAAAGCATACTTTACTGATCTACCAAAAGACCCACCGACATGTCGTAAAAATACCCCCATTTATATCAGTACACCAGTCCTGTTTGAGACAGCCCTAGCATGTATTCAGTAAGGATGGTGGGTGTTAGCGCCGAAGTGGTGACATGTGGAGGTGTAGGTGGACTACTGGGCCTTGGAATAGGCCACTGCCCCCGAGAAATAGGCCCTGAAGCCTTTGCCCAGAGTCGGACACACACACACACACACACACACACACACACACACACACACACACT
>JAGKTI010016410.1:0-19469 GCA_018397915.1 Birgus latro
GAGTCAAGAGGGAGATCAGATCACTAGTGTAATGAGTGAGGATAGACTCAGGAAACTGTGCACGGAGGTAGATCACATAACAATTCCTTCTAGCAGGGAAAATGAAGTATTAAAAAGGCTAATAAGGACACACCCCAATGTTTTTGCGTTAGCAGAGGACCCACTTACTACTTCACTATACTTTTATCATCACATATGTGCGGATGGACCGGTAGTGAACCGTAGGCCATACCGTATACCAACGAAGTGGTATGATCAAGTACGTAAGCAACTTGAAGATTTAGGTAGACAGGGGATTATCAGGCCTTCTCGTTCACCTTATTCTTCACCACTAGTTCCAGTAGTTAAGAAGGATGGTGGTTTGCGGATCTGCTTAGACTTTAGACATTTAAATAAGCAGATAGTTACAGATCCTTACCCTTTGCCCAATATTGAGCAAATTCTTTCACAGTTAGGTGAGAATAAGTACTTCAGTAATCTAGACTTAAAGCAGGGTTATCACCAGTTATCTTTGGATGAGGAGTCTAAGCCTCTCACGGCTTTCTCTTCACCTGAAGGGCACTGGGAATATTGTAACCTTCCTTTTAGATTAAAAGATGCGCCGGCTTCTTTCCAGCGTATAATCAATGAAGTCATGATTGGTCTCACGGGAAAGATAACCCATACTTTTTTGGATGACATCATTATTTACAGAAAGACGTTTGATGCTCATGTTCATAACCTAGATGAGGTCTTGGGACGTCTAGAAGGGACAAAGCTAACTATTAAATTGCCGAAGTGTAGTTTCTTTAAACAGGAAGTATCCTTTTTAGGCCATGTCATCACCACAGAGGGATTACGCCCTCAGCCAGAGAAAATCCGTGCAATCCAAGATATTGCGGTTCCTAGTACTTTGAAAGAACTCCAGAGTTTCTTGGGGTTGGTGAATTATTATCGCCGGTTTATGGAAAATTTCTCCCAGATAGTGGCACCACTCACAAAACTTACTCGTGGGAAGAAAGATGTGAAAAACACGCGGCAGGGTGTAGAGTGGAGTGTGGAGGCAGACCGCGCGTTTTGTGAACTTAAGTGGAAGTTAGCGGAAGATGTATTGCTAGCTTTTCCTCGCTTTGATAGACCTTTTGTGTTAACTACGGACGCCAGCGGTACGGCGATTGGTGGAGTTTTGCAACAGAAAGATGATCAAGGGTTCCTTCGGCCATTAACTTTTTTCAGCCGTGCTCTAAAGAAGCAGAGTTGAACTATGCTATGATAGAGCAGGAAGCGTTGAGTATTGTTTACGGCTTGAAGGTGAACAGACCACATATCTTGGGTTATGAAATATTGATTCAGACCGATCATCGACCTCTTACTTGGTTGTTTAATGTAAATGCGGCTTCAGGGAGGATTGCAAGATGGCAAATTCAGGTAGCCGAATATGACATCAAGGTTGAATATTTACCAGGGCAGCAGAATACCATAGCGGATGCTCAATCCCGTTTGAGAACGACTCAGTCTAATGATGAAGATGAAGTTACACTACTTGTCAGTTCAGGCGCTGTGGAAGTAGACACAATAGATTGGGATGTCACTGAGATAAGGCGACAAAAAGATTCACACCCAGTTTCGGGTAAATTAAAGAGTTATTTACGGAATGAGACCACAGAGGCACCAAAATTGCCAGCAAAATTGGACTGCTTTCATTTGTTGCCAGACGGTTTGCTCTATAAGAAGGAGAGTCGGTCATTTGGCATAGGGGAAGTATTCCAAATTGCAGTCCCAGAAGATAGCGTTCACTCTGCACTTAGACTTGCTCATTGCTTACCGTTATCTGGTCATGGTGGAACCAAGATTAATTTAACTCGCGCAAGGCAGTTTGCATACTGGCCCCAGATGGAGAGGGATGTCGCGGAATTTTGCAAACAGTGTACCCAGTGTATACGTTCGAAGCGTTCGGGGGACACCCCAAGCCCGCTTCTCCATTTCCCCGATGTCACTGCACCATGGGTCAGGTGTCATATGGATTTGATTGGTCCACTAAATAGATCAGAGGAAGGGCATTTATTAACTCTTAACTTTCATTGATGCGGAACCATTAAAGTCTAAGGCTGCCGAAGAGGTGGCTAGGGTGTTTGTGGAGTGAGTCATTTGTGTTTACGGAACTCCACAACAATTAGTCACTGATCGGGGTACTGAATTTAACAAGGTGTTTCAGGAATTGGCACGTTTGTTGCATATGAAACATGTGAACATTACTCCTTATCACTCATCCTCTAATGGATTGGTGGAAAGGGCAAATGGTACCATTATTCAAATAATACGTACCATGGTGGACCAGAACGCTAATCACTGGCATAGAATGGTAGCAGTTGCTATGATGGCCTATAACTCTGGATATAATCGGACTATCCGTGATTCTCCTTACTTCTTGTTGTTTCTCAGAGATCCACAGATGCCTTATCATGTAGTGCAAAACCCATCTTTGAAGTACAACCTTGAGGATATACCTAATTTATTTGCCGCCATGGCAACAAAGGTTTTCGAAAGATGCCAGGACTTTCTCGATCGTGCGAGTACAGAGAATGAGAACAGAAGGGCGAAGCGATGTTTAATAAAACCACTTTTGGTAGGGGACCGTGTCTATGTGAAGACTGTTCCTATCAGGGAGGGTGACAAGGAAACTGCAACCTTTGTTTTCAGGACCCTATCGTGTAATTGATCAAGTAAATGATGTCATCAAAGTTCGTCCCAAACAAGGGGGGAAAGTAACCACTTTACACACTGACAGGGTGAAAGTGGTCAACGAGGAGTGTATTACTAAGAAGCAAAATTGTAATGCGAGAATGGCTTATCCTATTCATGAAGGTGGGGAGACTAGGGATGAAGGGGAAACTGAAGGTGAGGAAATAAATGAGGAAGAATGTATCCCAGGGCCTGTAATTGATTTTAGTTTGCCTCCTCCACAAGTAAGTCAAGCTATAGGTAATGGTGTAACTGGTAACTCGGCGAGTGCGCGGAGTGCTGGTCTGCGGCAAGCCACCGCTGAGTGTCAAGGCCAGACACTGCTTCCCTCACCTCCACCACCACACACTCCACACCTCACACTGCACCACATTGCAGATATACTTTGCGGTCACATTCTAGTGTCCCAGACTACCCGTTGTGTATGGATAGACCTATAGAGTATCAGACTGCACAAGCAGAGGCACCTGGTCTGACTGAAACACAGACTGAAGTGACTGAGGAAGACACAGGAGACTTATAGTTTTTACTAAATGAATAAATGATAGTCAGGTGAACTTGTGGTTATAGTTTTACGAATCTCTTGCAGATGATTGCTTGGGTTTGGGTGAGTCCATGCCAATAGGAATCGATAGGACCACGAGAGTAGACACCTGCCAACTTGGGATTGGTGTTTTCACCTGCGGGTCATTTGATGATCACAGGAAATAACTATGTAGTTCCATTTGTATTAAATAAGGAGGAGTTGTTCCAACCGCTACTTGTTGCTCGCGACTTGAGTGATGCCATTTTGTGGAATGTAGGCCACATGGATAATGGCAGTGCTCTAGTTGCCTCATTACAGAACACTGTGCATGCATTTCAAATTGAATTTGATGCTCGTTATCAGGATTTGAGCAATTATATAGACTATCTCATGTCAGATCAACCGTGGATCGTTGCTCCAGGAGGGGTGAGATTGACATATTGGGGCAATTTGCCAATGTCTTGTTTGGAACAGCTACTCAACTACAGGTTGATGACATTCATGCTAGATTAGGGAGCCTTGAGACGATGTCAGAGAAGGAGAGATCAATATTAAATGTTCATTCCAAGATATTGAATAGCACAATAAGGAATGTGTCACACATGCAGGCAGCACTGTTGAAGATACAGAAGGCTTCAAACATTTCTTACAGTATCATACGATTGTATTCACTGAAGACCTTAGAGTTGGAAAATGAAGTAAGGATGTATGAGGCTTTGTTTAACCTTCAACTCGCCTTGTCTGACATCATAGCTGATCATTTTAGAATTAAGTTGGGCATACAAGAGATGCTTCAGGCTAAGCTGAGTTTAGATATTGTCCCTAACGAAATCTTGTTGGAATTATTGGGGAATATATCACTCAAGGAGCCGGGTCTACTTTTCCCAGTGAGGCCAGAATATCTAGCACTGTACCGTGACATCATCAAAGTTGTACCTCGAGGTTACAAGTCAGCTGTGTGTTTTTATTTACTAATACCGGTGTTAGGTGACCCTTCTGATGTATTTGACATCTTTAGGATCACCTCACTTCCTTACAGTGTGCCTGCTACGGAGGTCTATGTGAGAGTACTTCACCAGTTTAACTTCCTTGCTTTCACAGAAGACTGCCTCCATTATGTGCTGTTTCAAGATTTCACCAGTTGCAGGGACCACCAGGACTTGGTGATCTGTGAACCTTTAGGATCAGTTTATCACGTGTCAACTTCATCTTGTGAGAGTGATTCTTTTCTCAACAGAAACAATGCTACAAAGCTCTGTAGGAAAGAAATCTTAACTTTATTCAGTCCAGTTTTTGTGAAACTGAAAAACCACTGGTGTTTCTCCACGGCAGAACCTTTGAATTCACGTTGAAAAGTGCAGTAAATCCTATTAGGAAGACAGTGCAAATTGCTAAGGGATTAAGTAAATTGGTCTTGGAAGGTGGCTGTAGTGCTCACAGTGAGGCCTTGACTCCTCCTGCTTATGCAACTCTTACAGTAGAAACCAAGCTCACTGTCTACCCCCATCTCTTAAACCTCAGTACCTCACTCATATATGCTGAACTTACGGCTATCAAGGACTTACCCACTTTAGGACCTAACCTTAACATTACTCCTCTGTTTATGGATGATCTCCTTAAATATCAGTCAGTTGCAGTTGATTGAACCTCTCAAACCCTTCGGTTCCTTCAATTTCTTCTGGTACTATGTCCATGCTGGAATAGCTCTTTTTCTGGTTCTCCTGCCCGCATATATCCTTTACAAGTGTTACACCAGTGGCTGTGGGTGTACATGTTGCAGACTTGAGTCCATACTCAGAGGTCGACGTGCACAGAACCCCGCCATGCTCTACTCACGACGAGGACGTGTGATTTCATCTTTGGGGGGAGAAATGTCGGGAAGCTGACAAGGCTCTCCTCAGGCAGATGTAAGCAGACACACAGCTGTAACAGGTGTGGATACGAGTACACCTGCTGGGCGTGAGTTTAGGGTGATACACGGATGGAAGAGAGAGAGCAGGGAGTTTGATGTCAGCTCCACATATAGCTGCGGACAATAGGTATAGGGAGGTGGAGTAATGAAGGAAGGTTGAGAGAGAAAGTAAGTGAACTGAAGAGAAAGTAGGAGAGAGAGAGTCAGAGGAGTGGTGTTGGTAGGTCGGGCAAAGGGTGGGAACGCATGCTGACTTTGCATTTACCACCGTGGGAAGCATGCTGACTTCTGCATTTGCTCGAGCCTCTATGGTGGATGACACACGGATGACGTGTGGATGAGGGTGGTGGATGAGTGGGTGAGGCCATCACCCACCTCGCAACCATGTGACCTGCTGGTGAACATCGGCAACCCTTGAGGCCAGGACAGGGTAGAGAGGACAGTTTGATATTCAGAGTTGAGAGAAACGTCGTGGCGAGAAGGGGCAGCCTGGGGGCAGCGACACGTCACTGTGAAGCCGAAAGGAAGTAGAGTTCCAGGGGCGACATCAGAACACTTCTGTTGACAGTGAGTAAAAGTACAGGCTTGTGTAATCGCGGGTACAACTTGTGAACAGTGCTATTATTTGTCTGTCGTCGGGACTTGTAGAGAGACTCCTAGTTACTTAGAAAGAAACGGAAGGAGAGAAGATTTTAATATTTAAATGTATTTCTTATATTAAGTGATAAGATACTAATGTAACAGTGTAACATAATTAATAAGTGAATAAAAGAGAGTGCTTTACTTATAACAGCACTAGTGTGTATTTAAAGGATTACATATATAAGGTTGACTTTAAAGCCCAGAATAAAAGAGTGCTTTAATTAATTAATATAGTGTTAGTAATAAAGTGAATTAAGTGTAGATGATTAAGTGCGGTATCTAGCTCGGAACTTTTATGTGAAGTGAAATGAGGTGGAAAAATACCTCATGATTTTTATGTGTGTAAATATATTGTAGATACCTTTTTGATAATTGATGCCTAGAAATGCCATATCATTTTTCATTTCTTCCATATGTGAATAGTGAACATCGAAGTCGTGCATTGCCAGTGTCTATTGTTTCACGCTACCAAAGTAATAAATACGGGAGGATAAAATTCCCGAGGTAAATTTCATTGCTGTATTAAGGGAGGGCGCGACAGATGGATATGTGGTTACGTAACCAACAGATCCTCTCAGGTTCTTTTTAAGGGCGCATACAGCACTGCTAAGGTTTTTGAGCTTGGTACTCCACAAGGTGGTGTCCTTAGTCCTTTTTTATTTAACATCCTTGTACATCGCCTACTCACCCTCCATCCTGACTTCCCTGGAATTAAATTACTTGCTATGCTATGCTGATGACATCTGCATTCATGCAAATTCCTCAGCAGATCTGCAGCGTTTCCTTCATTGGTTTCACGAGGTGGCTTCCAAATGTGGACTTATTATCTCACCAGAAAAGAGTAGAATCTTCACTTCCCATCCAGCAAGAACACTACCTGTATTCTCTGTTGGAGATTGTGTTATTCCTCTATGCATGCAGTACCTTTATCTTGGGGCACCGGTACGGATTTCTCCCTCCATTCCTGCAAGACAAAGTGTACATCCGATTGTTCAGGATCTGCTAACCCGGATACAGCAGCGCCTAAAACCTCTCAAGTGGCTTACTAATTATGCTGCAGGGGTGTCTATTCCTGTAGCATGATCCATATACATAGCGTTGATTCGATAAGTTGTTGATTATCTCTCCCCTGCTCTGTGTCAACTTTCCAGAACAGCCTTACAACCTCTTGAGAAGTTCCAAAACGCAGTAATGAGACTTATCCTGGGCTGCCCTGGCTCAACCAGAATTGTCAACATGCAACTTGAACTCAACCTACCACCACTTGTTGAGAGAAAATACTCTATGGTGACGTACTTCAGCGTTAAGTGTCTGCATTATCCTCACATTTCTCCCCACTACTCTCACATCATTCGGACCTCCCTTGATCCCACTGCACCAAGACCTTTGCTTCGCAGTGGTGGCTGCACTCTAGTTAATACTGTTTGTTCATATGTTCGACAGCTAAACATCAACATACCAGTGCTTACTGAGGAGGTGGACTGTGGCATTCCACCATGGCAGACCCCTGTTCCTGTTTGTGTCACACTCCAGCCTCCAAGACTGACCTGCCTCAGCTTCAGAAACAGCTAGCTTTGGAGACTATCGCCAGGCTGTCATCTTCCCTCCCTTCGGCCCACCATATCTACACTGATGGCTCCCTGCAGGAGGATGGAAGTGCTGGTTGTGCAGTGTTTTCCGCAAGTCTGGATCCACCTCAAGGGGGCTGGTTGGGCCGTCGACTGCCAACCTCATTGAGCTCTACATATTGCGAACTACATGGACTCAGCGATGCAGTTACTTTATTAGTACGGACAAACAATAGCGGCTTGATCATCTGTGACTCACAGTCGGCCCTCCTTGCCCTCTCCTCTCCCAGGCCTGCGTATCAACACATAGTTATGCAGATACTCCGTCAATTGGCCACTGCCCGCGATCGTTCGCTGGTGGTGCACTTTCTGTGGATTCCTTCTCATATTGGTCTTGCAGCTAACAACACCGCTGACCTCATTGCAAGGACTGCCTGTGGACTGGATCTGCCTGCTGTGGATGCTACAAGCAGATAATACGTAGAGCAGCCCGCTCCCCTATTCTCCACCGTAGAAATGCTGAGAGGACTCACAGTGTGTCTATCCAACATTATGACCACTTTCTACATCGGCCCTATAGATATCGTTGTAGTGGTCTTATGGTTCGTCGACATAACGTGGTGTGTGCCCGCCTCAGACTGGGATACCGACCTGTGTGGCAAGTGGCTGGGGTGGACAACGCACCTCGTTTCTCCTCCTGTAAGCTGTGTGACGCACCCAATGCCAACGCCCTTGACCACTATTGCCTGCAATGTCCACTTGTCTCTGATTTAATACCACACGGTCTCACATTAGTGGACACTTGTAAACATTTATTGGATGATGATAATCTAGATGTTATTCTCATGTGTCATCCACACTTTGGTGGGTGTTAATTTGTTTTAGCTAGACAGCGTGTCCTGCGTGGCACGAGTTCCCTTGTACTCACCTCACATATGCCCACATAGCACTGTAATAGGTTTGCCACCTTCGGGCGTAATAAATTAATCAAATCAAATCAAACCAACCTCAATCACTTCCCCCTCTGACTTCTTCATGATTGACATTAAAATTTCTTCAGCTGTATTTTCTGCCATCATTGGTCTCAATACTAACAAGGCATATGGGCCTGATGGAGTCCCTCCTGTTGTCCTCAAAAACTGTGCTTACACCCTCCATAGGTAAACTCTTTTGCCTCTGTGTATCAAATTGTACCTTTCCTTCTTGCTGGAAGTTTGCTGCCATTCAACCAGCCCCAAAGAAGAGTGACCATTCCCAACCCTCTAACTCTCATCCAATTGTTTTAACATCCTGTGTCTCAAAAGTTTTTGAGTCAATTCTTAACCCCTTAACCGCGAGTCGTCACTTTCGTGACAGTCGGGTGCAATGGATCATACCGCAGGGTGTCACTTCTGTGACTCTCTGTTTTTTTTTAATTCACTCGGGCTTTCAGGTGGTGAATTGTATCATCTATCAGCACTACCAATGTCCAACAATAGTCAGAGCTGCTAATGTCATCAGCACTCCCATCCATTGTTGACAATTTAACCATTTTCCCCCATTCTAGACTCCCCTCCCTACCTCCCCTCCATTACCCTCTCGTGTCGTCTGCTCAGCCGCTCTGCGCTAAGTAAATCTTCCCCGGATTTTTCCACTGTTTTCATCCATTGAAATGAGTCCTATGCCCTATTCTTATACAAAATTATATATATATATAAGGTAATTGATAATGCCATACACCTGGAATTGGCTAATTATCACTTGGTAACATCCAATCTGCACTCTTCCGCTAATTTCCACTGCTTTCCCCCCCCCGTGAAATATGCCGTATGTGCTTCTCTCGTAATATAAATCTATATATGAAAGGAATGGAGAAGCCTGAGTGATATTTATATTCACCTGGAACTACCTAATTTATTATATATTGTCTAGATTTCCTACGACTTATATCTTAGCATATACATTAGCACCTGACATTTTTAACTCTTGGCTACCGAGATACGTATTGTACAGTCAGTTCGTTCTCTTCCTTCACAGTGAAATCACGTCTCAGTCGCGCCCCTCCATTTCTGTCCCTTTTGCGCCCATTATAAAAGGCCCTGTGACCTCTACCCCTACTAAACATCGTCTGGGAAGCGGCAAAGGACTGCAGATACTTATAGGTGTAATAAAGTACTAGAAATAATAAAGTGTGAGTGTGTATATGAGTAAGAAATGACAGAATAACAGCGGCGAATTAGCGCGAGTGGGAGGCTCGTACGCACTCGTATTTTGCATTGCTTGCACAGTTTTTTTTTTTGGAGTATGGATTCCAAACTACTTGGAAATCATTGAATAGTGTTTCTAGTGTTAATATCTGGCAGAGGTATTCATATTACGGGAAATCGGGAAGTGTAAAGTAGAGACTTAGTTACCCAAATTCAGAAGTCTTCACAAGTCCTACGGTAGTGGAGGAGTGCAAAAAAAATCATCCCAGGAGAAAGCTGAAAGTATGTGCCATAAGCGTATGTAATTATAATATTCTAGGACTAATAACTGATTTTTGGCAAATATTTTAAACAAGTCAGTTGGAGCGCGAATATCCCCCAGGGATGGGCCCGGCGCACCTCTGACAACCCCGCAGTTTAAGGGGTAACAGAAAAATCTTAAAGCATCCTTCCTGTCACAACCTTCTTTCTGATTGTCAATATGGGTTCCGTCAAGGACACTCCACTGGCGATCTTCTCACCTACCTTTCAGACACTTGGTCATCCTCCTTTCGGGAGTTTGGCGAAAGCTTTGCCATTGCACTTGACATCTCAAAGGCTTTCGATCAAGTCTGGCATAAATCTTTAATTTCCAAACTGCCTTTCTACGGTTTCTATCCTTCTATCTGTGCCTTCATCTCTAGCTTCCTTTCTGATCATTCCATAGCTGCTGTTCTAGACGGCCATTGTTCTCCTCGATCTATCAACAGTGGTGTTCCTCAGGGCTCTGTCCTATCACCAACTCTCTTCCTTTTATTCATCAATGACCTAAGCTGTACATCTAACCCTATCCACTCATATGCTGATGATTCCACCATTCACCTTTCCATTCGGTTTTCACAACGTCCATTTCAGCAGTTACTTCAACAAAAAGGGATGAGGCTATGGCACACCTAATGTCTGACTTGGCCTGTATCTCTGATTGGGATAAAAATAATCTTATTTTTAATGCATCAAAAACTCAGTTCTTACACTTATCAACCCGACAAAATCGTCCTCAGGATTACCCACTAATGTTTAATAATGTCCAGCTCAGTCCTGCATCATCGTTGGACATGCTTGGGGTTTCATTCTCTCGGGATTTGTCTTTGGAAGGAACATACTACACATCTTGTGAAATCTGCTTCCAGGAGATTAGGTGTGCTAAGCCGACTCCGACCTTTCTTTACCTCGCACAGTTGTTGACTTTGCACACGGGTTTTATTCGCCCCTGGAAGGAGTACAACACTCATGTGTGGGGAGGCTCCCCAAATGCAGCTCTTCTCAATAGGGTGGAGTCAAAGGCTTTTTGTCTCATTAACTCTCCTCCTCTTACTGATTCCCTCCAACCTTTGTCTCTTCGCCGCACTGTTGCATCTTTATCTCTCTTCTATCGCTACTTCAACGGTTGCTGTTCCTCTGAACTGTCTGCTTGCATCCCTCCACCTCTACGACGGGCATGTAGTACCCGTCTAGCAACAAACTCTCATCCCTTTTCTGTCCAGCTCTCTAATGCAAGAGTTAACCGTTACTCCCAGTCCTACATTTATGCAACTGTTCAACTCTGGAACTGTCTTCCTCTGTCTGTATTCCCTACTTCCTATGATCTCAAATCTTTCAAACGCCGTTTGTCCAGGCATCTCGAAATGAACTGATCTTGAATATGGCTCTCTTTTGTATTGTTTTATCTTTATCTTGGAAGGAACAGTATGCGGGCCCATGGCCTTTGGTTCCTTCTTGCTTGAAAAAAAAATGCATTTTTTTACTGAAAGGAGTTGGGTTTCCCTCAGCCTACTGGTCTTTTGTCATGGCCCCAAGACTACAGTGCTTTTATAAAGAATTCCATCCAGACTCGATACATAAGTCTTCAACGGCGAAAGCATTTGGGTAAACTGTTTTTACTTCCTCATATTGGGCTCTGGTATTTACTTTATTCTGGCTATCAGAACAAGACAGAATAATGCGAACAGCTGAGACAACCAACAATGCGTCGTTGCTATTTAAAAAAAAAAAAGCCTTGTCACTTATTTTATTTCTTTATCTCTGATCTCATTTTACTCCATGCTGGGTCCACCCCTGGTCTTCTTCACATCCAGCCTTGTAGTTACTATCGTGATTGTTGAGATCATAGTCCTACAGTAAATTCCCTGTAAAGCATCTGCTTTATTCAAGATACCATGATAACGCCTTTAATGTCATATGTTAATATATAGCTGTGAAATCGAGCCGTTCCACATTTTATTAATTCACTTGTATTAATATGAGTTCAGATAATTTTGTATGAATACTGAATACTATGAAAAAGAGAAGAAAAAGTATACCTTGCAATCAATAGTATTTTTCCTTCGCCAGCGCAGATTTTTCCATGCATAATGTAAATATTTTGTTTAGTGCAGAATTACACCGTTTCTTGTCCAAGTCAGCGGCGAAACAGTTCTCAACTCCGGCATACTCCTGCACTCAGTTTAACTGACAAGGAAAGCACTTAAAATGCAAAGCGTGTTAGGAGAAAGGGTACAGAGAAGAGAGAAGGCGACGAGGATGCGAATTTCAGAAGGAATAAGTGTTGGGCTCCAACCCACCATGGTCGGGCAGAAATTTACCCATAGAATAAAATCATATACACACACACACCAGTACCGATAGGGAAACCACCCAAACATACTCTCAGAATACGACGAATAAAAGCTTGTTGACCTCCGGATCCCAATTCTTAGTTTGTGACAAACGAAATGGGTTGAAGACTTTTTCCATAGGCAGTGGTCCATTTAACACTTTTCTCTTGTATTTCGACTATCCCACTGAATTCCCTTTGTTAATTCAGATTCTTTCCTGTGAGGGACATCAGGCTTATTACCATCAACACGTATTATTTCTTACAGACGCTTTCTCTGTGCTCCAACCATGTTTTCTGCTGTTGCATAGCTTCCTATATTTAGATAACAACGTGAACATATGTAATATAACAGATGTGTCTGAAAATTTCATTCCTCATTGATGGGTATACTGAGTGTTCCGATATTATTAAATCGTCATTTTACATCTGATATATCAACTGGTATCTCAATGGCAATATCGTCCTGCGTTTTCGCGGCTTATACATTCTTTCCATTCTCCAAGAAGCATTCTTACTTTCTAGCTTTTGTATTTTAAGATCTGTTTCTGATATCATTGTGGTGAAACTCGCATTCATATGCTAGTGATTTACATGAATACAATGCATTAGTTAGGTATTCTTGGGAAGTGTGCTGCAATATTAAATCAACAGATATTTAGCTCTAGGAATGTTTAGCAAAATATCGTACATTATATAATTTGTGCAATTTTACGGAGATTTTTTATGTTTTTCATCTTATATTCCGTACCCTAGTGACACGAAATGGTAATACATCGGCTCTCGATCCATTTCATTACACTTTGTAATACTCTCTATATTCTCATGCTAGTTTCCCGCTACAGCTGAGCGTTCAGGATGAGATGATAGTTTTAGTTGTACTAATCTCTTGCTTCAGATAAGGATCAGGATGGAGAGATGGCAGTTTTAGTTGCGCTTGTCTCTTGCCACAGCTGAACGTCAAGGATGGAGGAAACACATTTTCAGCCATGCTGATCCCATTCTACCATCAAGGTTGGGGAGATAGCAGTTTTAGTCGTGCTAATCTCTTGCTACAGCGAAGCATCCAGGATGGGGGGACAGCAGTTTTAATCGTGCTAATCTCCTGCTACAGCTAAGCGTCCAGGATGGGGAGATAGCAGTTTTGGTCGTGCTAATCTCCTGCTACAGCTAAGCGTCCACGATGGGGAGGCAGCAGTTTTAATCATGATGATCTCTTTCTACAGTTAAGGTTCCGGATGAGGAAATATCTGTTTTAAGTAGTGCCAATCTCTTGTTACATCTGAGCATTCAAGATGAAGAGACAGTAGTATTACTTCTGCTAATCTCTTGTTACAGTTAATGTTAAATATGGGGAGACAACAGTTTTGGTTGTGATAATCTCTGCTACAGCTGAGCATTGACAATTTAAAGATTATAGTTATATTCCAAATTAAGTGCACAGTATAGGTGACAACACACACACGGAAGTAAAACACCGAATGTGTTTCTGTGTTGAGGTTAGGGTCGAACCAGAAAACAGTCATAATCAATTCCCTTAGTGTGGTGGCCCTATCTTGCCTCACGGCACAGCTCCCTAGTAGAGCATCTAAAATTTTGAACTCAGTTTCAGGTACCGCAGCTTTATATAGTCCATTCAGTTGTAATTTGTCACGCTCAGTGTGTGAGATTCACAGACTTACAATAAATTTTCTCTCGTAACTGTTACTAACTTTAGTAGAAAGACTAAGACACAAATGATTATGCAGCCTCATTTCCCTGCTCATCTTTCATAAATGATCGCAGTTACGAGACGATTATCAAAAGTTTGTGAATCCGAGCCCAGCCTTCTCCTTTCTCCATCGTCCATCACAGCAATCACTTCAACAGCCATGGGGTGTGGCTAAGGTACACCTGGTTTCTAACATGTTATTGTTACTGCCTAGGATAAAAGTAAGCTTCATTTGTCTATTTAATCAGAAACTCAATATCATTGTCTCTAAGCCCATGAAAATCTTTCATAGGAATATCTCACTTTCAGCGAGATACAGCTCAGTCATTCATCACTCAGTATCCAACACTTTTGAAATATTATTTTGGGACTTACTATGGCAGGACAGCAATATTGCACAGGTAAAATTTGTTTTTCAGTGACTTCGCCCCTCTGTGAAATGCACCTTTATTGTGAGGTATGAGAAAGGAGGGGAAGGGACTCAACATAAATGGCTTTTCTAAACTGGGTAAGTCAACGGTTAACTGTCTCATCAACCCCCACCCACCAACGTACTGACTTCCTTCTATCTCTGTCTCATGGGATCAGTGTTGCATCTTTCACCTTCTTTCAATGCTTCAGTGGCCACTACTGTTCTGAACTGTCTGCTTACATCCCTTTCTAATTACAGCGGGCGGGTAGCACCCATCAGGCAACCCATTCTTACCTCTTTCTCTCTAGTCCTAATACATCAGTTTAGAGGCACTCCAGGCCCTTAATATACGGCGGTGGTCAACTCTGCAATAATTGTCTTCCTTAGCATGTACTTCCCTTTGTTTATGAGCTGCAGTCTCGTACTTGCAGTCTGTACAGTCATCTAAAAATTTAGGAATCTTGGTTTGGGCATTCACTTTTTAAAAATTCTTTAACCAGAACAACATTATGTATATTTCCAGCCATTGGGTAATTCTTTTTACATTTTTTTTTTTGATATACGAACTTTACAACAAACCTACGGAGAAGTGTACGGTCACTCCGCCAAAGTAACAGATTTGACCCTACTGTTTCGGTAAGGGTGCGTGCACACATGCCCTCGAACATGTGTTAACAACACAGCTTCATGTTTGGAAACATGTATGTAGCAGTATTTGGACAGATATATGCAATCATGTTTCAGTGCAGCTTCGAACCTACTGTCAGCAGAGGTGGTGGGATGACTGTGTCCATACGAGGCAGCTGAGACTTCATCTTGATGTTTCCAGCATGATGGTGACGCTGCTGTCTCCAACATGATTGCAGCTTCTCATGGCCCGCTTTTAGTAGGCGGAGCGATAGTGTTTTTCCCTCCCCCCACCCCCTGTGTGTCTCTGTGTGTCTGTGTGTGTGTGTGTGTGTGTGTGTGTGTGTGTGTGTGTGTGTGTGTGAGAGAGAGAGAGTGTATGTTTTCCCATTTTACGAGTATCTCATGAACGGCTTGCGCTATCAACATGAAACCTTTAGGGTATCAAAATATGGCCAAAATCTTGGACGAGTTCGAAAATGGGCACTCGGGGTCAAGTTTAAGGCCACCAAAATGGCTGTCAAACGTCAACTAGTTTTTATGGCTCGCCTCAAGCGCCATTATATCTCATGAACGGCTTGAGCTATCAACACGAAACCCTTCAGGGTATCAAGAACTTGGGCAGCAACATATTCTGGCGGGCAATTAGCATTCGGCTCCCGAATGCTTTCCTTTCACTCGTTATTGTGTTGTTTACAAGTTACCAGCACTTGTTCCAGCACAAATGTGAACACGGCCAAACACTCATTGTTTCTAATGTGACGTAACGTGTAAACCATAATCTTAAGCCCTAATTACAGCGATGTTCTTTACTAACTTCATCCCTGCAATCTCTAGGCGATATAACCTTGAGTTTATATGATACATTCCAAACTGGAAGAATTAGATACAGCCTTCACTAACATCATCACCTCTAAGACGCACATCCTATACTGACATCCTTATATATTGATTTGCGGCTTCCAGATGGTGTTATTCAGCTTAAGAGAGACTTTTCAAACTCGAAGGTTTAAATATACCCATCATTAAACCGTCGGAGTGATCTTAGCTTAATAATATAGTTGGGACCCAGCAAGAATAACATTCTGAAGACGTAGATTTATGTACAGTTGCCTTCAAAAGTTTCGTTTCACTTCCCTTCCCTCAATAGTTCATAACATTATATTAGTTTTGGTAGTTAAAAGTAACAGTTAAGAGTAACTGCTTACCGTCCTAAACCGATTATAGTGACCACATGCAACGTTACCCAGGTTAGTATGATATTATGGGTTACTGAGGGTCAGAAGGAGAAACGTAACATTTTTTTTTTTGGGGGGGAGGAGACTGTACACGTATGTACCCTACTGATTTTGGTTATGCATGGTGGAAATCTACTGAAGGGTTTTTAAAACTTTCACTGCCATTGACAAAATTTACTATAATATTCAGGCAGGATACCTGGCTAAAGAAAACGAACTATGGAAGGGTTAACTAATTCAAGCCACTTTAAATTACGTATTTATTTATTTATTTGGTACGAATTTATGTGTAGTACAAGTCTATATTGGTTTTCACACAATAATATAGGCAATAAAAGCATTGCTCACTTACCCAAAACCACAGCATATGGCACCTTCCTTTACGACATTACCACCTCATCACTTTTGTTTGTTTCTCCCTCTAGCTTCTTTGTTTCTTTGTCCTGCACCTCAGGAATCACTTTCACCATGAATTTCGTCATTGGAGAGACGGTGGTGCAACATATCTTTACTGGCCAGGTTACTGCTAACAGGTGAATTGCCCAGTGTGGGGGGGGAGGGGGTTCGGTGGGGCCAGGCACCATCCTTACTTGACAGCAGGTAGAGGAAGGTCTCCCACATATGCCTACCAAAAATCACCCTCGAATCTTGAAAAATGTGCAAATGACGGGCCTCGCAACTGACTGACGTACAATGCACGTTCGTGGGTCTGACCACGGAAAAAAGTAGTGACGTGCATCGTACGTCGGTGGGACTCGGCGGGTTAAGGAAATACGTGTCATTTTAAGGTCATAAATATATACAACAAATCTATGTTCGCGATAATGGCATAAAATTTCTGTAATATGTCCCTACAAGATATCTCTAATCACGTAAGCAAGTTTATCTTCAGAACATTCAAAGGGATGTTTTTAAATTATTTTTTTCTGCAGTAACCGACTGATTATTGGGCTACATTGGATACAAAATAAGTTCTTGACAAATAATGACCAAAGCACTTAGCAACACCATGGCACTTAGCAACTTACAGATAAGCATTACACAACTACTACACGCTGCTTGGTTGCCATAGACTTAGGCTGCCGTACAGTCAACAAAGGCGGTGTCCTCTCGCCAAACTGTTCATATGTCCTGACATTTAACGCCTTAGTTTAAGTGTCGTGGCAGGTTTCGTAGCACATCTTCCAAAGCTATTTCTTTTCCTTTCTTCTTCTTCTTCTTCTTCTTCTTTCCCCTAATAACCACTTAACTTTCTCTTGTATGTTAATTGTAACGTTTTAATATCGCCACATCTGATATCCGTAGCAAGCTAAAGGACACCGAGGTATAATGTGCAGAATGAATTACTAAGGAAGATGCCTTATGAATTCTCCCCAGCCACTTCGAATATGACCTATATATATGCCAGTCAAGTAGGTGGTGACGAAGAGTTATCACCACGCAGTGAGTGTTATCCTGGACTAAACGGTTTTTGCCATCATCACTGCGATTGCCTGATGCAACTCAAGTATTTATTCAGCGCCCAGTAACCATCATTGCATTACACTGGCCTTATCAAAATTTTTATAAAAAATCTAACCAGCACAACAAATGGTTATCAGATTCTAAAGAAGTATATACCATCCGTAGGTGCCATACAGAAGCTAGTTATTTGTGACGGGAAAACCTTGTTTATTTAGTAATAGTTAGGTTGTTCAGACAATATTTTGGTTTGTCCGAGATCAAAACAGTAGATGCAGTACACCTACCATTAGCTTTGCTGAATTTATTGGGTGTATGGACGCCAACTAGCGGCTGACTCTGCATGAGGAGCATTGGAAACTTAATACAATATAATCTTAAGGAATTCAACACAATTGCCTCAAGACAGTAGACCACCTGTATATTGTGTGTGTGTGTGTGTGTAAACCATCATTTTACCTATCACAAATGTCTGCAAGGGCGAAAATGGTGTTGGCTACATTTTTTGAGTGTTTGTTGGTCGTTCATCTTGCCCCCTGTATCGCTTGTGAGAAACTCTTTAAGTCCTCGTGACAGCGGCCCACCATTCCTAACTGGGCCCCGAGATGTGAGAAGTCACAGTGCATACATGCTGTCATAAACAGATCTTGGGATTTCTCCTATGTTTAGGGGCGCTCAAAAGGATTTTCGAGTCCTTCTATGAATTTAAGAGCTTTTATATAAGCTGGTCCAGAGGTCAACTAATTGAAGACATTAACTGGTAAGCTACTTTCTCTCCGGGTTTATTAACATCTTGTGCTGGTATTTTCATTATGAGTTTATCTGAAAGTTTTTATAATAAATAACAGCAAGAAGAACATTGAGAAGAGAATCAGCATATTGTTTGAATATTCATCACCTTCAACCACCCTAAGCTATATTACATAGGATTACAGAGGATTACATAGGAAACCAAACAGAAACAGACCTTCTGGTCCTTTCGAGGCTGCTTGTTACAGAGAAGGCTATGACTACAAGATCTATCTCTACATGTTCAAGGATAAGGATAGTAAAGCAAGAAGGCTCCCTCCACCTCCAAACCCTCCAGGAAAAAAATGAGAAAAACCACAATGCAGCATGGAAAAACTGACATGGAAATTTCATAGGAAATACTGGAAAGGAAAGGCCACACTCTATACTACTTTCTGTAAGCTACCTGTCTGAGTAACCTGAAAGAGAAAGTAATCAAATAAACTAATAGCTACGGTATGACATTATAAACGAGTACGTTGAGTTAATGGAGTGTCTGTAGGCATAACAACGTGAATACGGTAATCCCGTGGTCTCAATTGGACTCTCAGGTAATTCAAAAGATACAGATACACGTGAATACAGCTAATTAATTTCTTGGTCTCGGTTGGATCAGCGGGAATTCAAAAGTTACAGATACACATAAATATAGTAATCCCGTGGTCTCAGTTCGACTCTGCAGGAAGAAACTTAAAACATTATCACCAAAACTACAAAAGTAAGTTATTCGGACAGAAAAAGAGTCAGTTGAGGATTCTCGTGCAAATGCTTGTCTATTTTGTTTTTAAATGTCTTAACTGAGATACTGTTCACGGTATCTGAGGTAATCTGTTCCAGATATTTACGACTCTGTTGAAGAAGAAGTATTTTGTTGCATGGGATTGGAAACGCTTTCCCATAATTTTGCAGCCGTTACTTCTAGTTTGTCTCGACCGGTCTATTTCAAAATATTTATTCATGTCTAAGTTGTCATGATTTTGAAAACTTCAATAAGATCACCTCTTAACCTGCACTTCGTTAGGCTAAGTAATTTAAGTTCCTCGA
>JAGKTI010016411.1:5535-19469 GCA_018397915.1 Birgus latro
GTTGAGATAAGGTGAAAATGGAACTGGGTGAAAGTGAGGCGGAGTGAGTGGATAGGAGTGGATAGGGTGAGGTTAGGGTGGCGTAGGGTAAGGTTGTGGAGGGTGAAGGTATGGAAGATTGAAGGACAAAGAGGGTGAAGGTGAGGCAGGACGTAGATAGGGGAGGGGGAGGGTGTTGAAGGTTGAGGGCAGGAGATGTGAGGATGGCGTGGGGAAGGCTGAGAGTGGGGATGAGTGAGGCTGGGAAAGAGTGAGGGCTTTGCAGAGAGAGAGAGTGAGCCAGAGTAAGGGCGTTAAGGATGAGATGGTAGCCGAGGAAGGGTGAGGTAAGGTGATGGCTGTGAGGGGTGAGGTGGAGTAAGATGTAAGTGGGAAAGAATGAGGGTTAATATGAAGGGGTGAGAGAGAGGCGCAGATGAGTGAAAGTGGTTGAGGGTAAAAGGTGAGAGAAGGTGAAGGGCGAACCAGGCTGAAGGTGAAGCAGAGTGATTAGTGGGTCAGAGTGAGAGGTGAGGCAGAGTATAGGGTGACACAGGCTGGGATGTAATGCAAGGTGTGAGTCTGTCAGAGTGACGAATAAGGCAAGGTGAGATCTGAGGCCGAGTGATTGGCATTGTTTGATGAGAACGAGGCAGGGTGACTGATGAGGCAAGGTGAAAACAGAGGGGTACGACAGCCTCTTTCAGCAGCATCTCACGTGTGCTCTTCAACAAGCATCATCTAGTTCCACCTCCGACTCACACACCCGCGCTCATACATAGAGTCACACAAACACACATGTGCACTAAAGGCCTTTCCACACGATTATCTGGCATTTGTGGTATTGTAGTGTGGTAGTGGAAAATGCATGGAAAATGACCGTGTAGACGTGACAGAATAATGCACCATCCCTTGTTCTACCCTACTGTTTATAGTATATTACGAATCTCCCTTCGAAACTAAACAGTAGAGTCCTTGGACAACACCGGTGCCCACTGATCCTGCGGGTGTGCAATTTGACGTCCCCACTCTCCCCCCACATAGGTAACACACACACACACACACACACACACACACACACACACACATCTATCCACATAATCAGCTCAAACACACAAACTCCAGCTACACAAACAACCACCCACAAACAAAATCAGTCTCCCACGAATAACATCAGCCTCCAGGACACCCTCAGACCCAAACCAGCGGTGGCTCCAGTATTTGTCTATCAATTTCTAAGAACAGAGTTGGCGGCGCGGTGGAGATTAAATGCAGGCGGCAAGATTGAAGTAGGAACTAATCAAGGGACTGGAAACTTAGGGTAAATAAGGTCAGAATAGTGAATAAATGCGATATAAGTAAATTGCAGATTTTTTTTATTTTTAGAAATAGGAGAGACCTTTCACCCTTTGCTTGCTGAGATTTCTCCTAGATGAATTATATCTATTTAGTTACCTTACATAAAAGTCATTGTTACATCAACGGTGAGAAGCTAGAGGGTTACTTGACCTACATGATACCCTTTAGGCTTTCATTCAGTTGTATGAAACCATTTGGTGTTAACTTGGAACGAGGTTATCCATTTTTTTTTTTCCACCGATTTCCTGTCGTAACTGTGATTTATTTTAGCTCGAAAAAACTAGACAGGACAAAATTTTCCACCACCTTTTCTTGATCTTTACGCAGAAAGCAAGTTATAACCTGCTTGAGTTATCGTCTTACTGCTGAGATTAATTCACGACGTTGGAACAGAATAAACAGGAATATTTTATAGCCTCGTGTCCTTCCTGCATGTCAAAATTTGAGTTACGATAAAAACCTGATCGTAAGTTTGCTTGTGTATCCCCGTCTTGAATACTGCATCCAAGCCTACCAACACCAGTGAAAAGGGTTCAGTGCATACGAAGGTAGAATAGAATTAAGCGATACAGAACAACCCGAAAAGAGAAATAAAACACAGCGTAAAAAGCATATAGAGGGAGGAACAGAATAATATGTGAAAGGGTAGAGTAAAGCAACCATAGAATAAACGGTATGAAAGAATGCAAAAACGAGGAAGACAGTATTGGATCTATGGGGCATGTCAAAGAAAAAAATTAGTAAAGGTGCACATGCAGAGTAGGGGTGAATAATGGGGAATAATTAGCATGATTTGTAATATATACTAGTGTGTATGGGAGTACTCATTTTCCGAAACATATAAATCATATATACTATCCATGCAGGTATACGTTTACTATACATACATACATGCATATATACGGTACTATATGTAAACACGGTAAATAAATATACGTGTGTGTGTGTGTGTGTGTGTGTGTGTGTGTGTGTGTGTGTGTGCGTGCAAATACCTGTTAGGGGTTCATGCAGAAATGCGCATAAGAAAGTCAATTGTCTGTCTGTTCATGTTTCTCAGTTGCATTTCTGTTTGTTCGCCTGGGAAGAGTAAACAGAAAATGAATGAATCAGAAATCTCAAGAATGCATTGAATTTCTAATTACACTGGAACAAGTAGGTGCAGAGAGAGAGAGAGAGAGAGAGAGAGAGAGAGAGAGAGAGAGAGAGAGAGACGGGGGGAAGAGAATTTTACTTGAAAGTTTAAACGAGTGTGAATGAGAAATAAAAATTTGATAACGTTCATATTTTACATTTTTTATAATTCACGTTTGAAATGGATCTGATAATAATATTGGGGTAATGGAAGCTAATTAGGAAGTGTTGTAGTTTGTAAATCTAAACAGATGTAGAAACAGCGGTAGGTCTAAATCGTCTAGCAAAACACGAGCGAGTGAGAAAATGTAGAGGAGTGTGAAGGAGATAAGACTCTGGATGATACTGAAATTTGTGATGGACTGGGCACTAAAGAATAGAAGAGAGAAGGCTTTTAATAATTCCACCTCTGCCTTTCTTGTCATAGTATGTTTCCCAAGTGAGCCTCCTCGTTTAGGTTATTCATTTTATTGATTCATGTTATATTCACGAGTTCTCTGGGTCTTGTCGTATGTATCATTAAAGCCTATGTCCCAGGAACTTTCCCATGACAGGCCACGAACATGTCTCTGTGTGTCGCCGCATGTCTTCATGAGTAACGTGGCATGACTTAGCGATGGCACAGTGCTGACGTAGAGAATTTGGTCAATCTTCGCGGTTCTTGGCGAGCTACGACAATTTTTGGGATGTTCAAAAATTGTCGGCGTGGGTACCGACAAGGAAGAGAACGTGATATGTCGTGACGGTAATGTCATTTGTCTTAGCTGTGACTTAGCGTGTCTTAGCTTGTCGTAGGTTGTCGTTGCTTGTCGTCAGGATAACGTGACGCTTCTGCAGGGTGTCGTGGGATGTCGTAGCAATGTCTTTGTAAGTCAGCACTAATGTGACTGTGTCGTGAAACGACTGTTTAGGCCTACCGTTTGAGGTATGATCGTGGCGTTTCACCAAGATCATACCTCGAGGGCAAGATCGTGGTGATCGGGGCCGTTCTCGAAGATGAACTTGAATATGGGACACGGGCCTTAGCCTCATTTCCTTAGGCTGTCTCTCGTCTAAAATCAAATATGCATTACCCTGTCATTTAAACTTTGCTTGATGTATTCTGTCCAAGACTGCTTTTTGCATTCTTGTTCGCTTTCCTCTTCATTTTTTTTTTCTGCTTTGCCATTTTATCTGACTTTTTTTTTCCGCTTTGCCATTTTATCTGACAAATATGCCTACAGCAGTATATTTCAATTCCTTCTATCATTCTCTTCACATTTCACACCTAAGTTTCTGACCCATACAAAATCGTCGATGCAATTTTTGCTTTGAACAGTCTGACATATAACTTCAGTCTTATATTGTTGTCTCTCTTGATGTTGTTTAGGTTATATTTAGCTATTTGTCCATGTCTTGTTCCGTCTAGCACTGTTTCGAATGGATCTATCTGCTGTTGTCAACATCTTAGGTATATGTATTGGGGTACTAGTTCACTTTGTCCTGCTGTCACCTGCTGCGTCCTTCTAATCATTAGGAATCGTTTTATTTGCTCTTATAAGTAATATTCTGTTTCCGCAGATTTATCTAAGCAATGTTTACCTCATCCTTTGATTTCCCCAGTTTATACAGTATCATCAGCATATCTAAGGCTACCGATCGTTTCATCTCGGATCCTAACGCCACCTTCAAAATTTTCTCAGATCACCTTTACCATTCTTTCTAAGAACAGGTTAAATAATTGGTTTTTGTGTTTCGATGCATGTCCTTTCCATCATTTTCCCTATGTTATTCCAGAATTCAAAACGTTCATGGTATGTATGTGTGTGTGTGTGTGTGTGTGTGTGTAAAAATATATAGATAGATAGATGGATAGATAAATAGGCGGATAGGAAGATAGATGGATAGGTTGATAGGTAGATAGACAGATGGGTATATATACTTTTTCAACAAGCCTGACGAACCTCAGTCGCCATATTAGTGATGTTGGATAATCTGATTTGGAAATATTTAGTCTTGTAAGACGGTGCCAGGATTCCAGACATTTGAATATGTGAATAATTTTATGATCCACTTTACTGGGGAGACTGCTAATAGTTTTTGTACTTTCTCTTTGCATGTTTCTGGATGTTATTTGTTTGCAGAGTCATTTAACCTCACGCAACCAACCAGAATACCAGATAATCCTGACTATAATGCCCTACTCTTGGATCTATTCCTGACAGATAATCAGGATCAATACAGAACAGAAGTCCTGTCACCACTTGGATCCTCTGACCACAATCACATCAAAGCCTCATTAGTCAGCCTCCCCCCCCAACCTCCCCGTTTTGAACCGGTCCGGGTGACCCAATGGCACACTGATAGGGGAAACTGGGATGGATTTAGAAATTATCTTGCTGGCATTCCATGGCAGTCTTTCTCCTCTAGTGATGTCAGTTCTACCCAGTCCCACATTAATGACTTAATACTAGCTGGTATGGATTTATTCATACCAAGTCTACAGTTCACTAAAAGATCGAACTCTCCAAAATAGTTTGATAGCAACTGTGCCAGAGCAACGGCCCAAAAGTCGTTAGCATATAACTCTTACTTAAAATAAAAAACACCTGAATCACTGTCAATTTAAAATTGCTAGTAACCATGCAAAAGCTGTAATACATCTCGCTAAATCAAACTTTCTTAAAAATCAAGCATCAAAACTACTGAACAACCCTATTGACAATAGAATATTCTGATCAACTCTCAATTCTTTCAATAATAACTTTAACAAATCATCCATTCCCCCACTAAAATCTTCAGATGGCAACATTACAAATGACCCGCGTGGGAAAGCGAATATCTTTGCCAGTACATTTGCCAGAAATTGTACTGCAGAGGAAGTCAGCCAGAACGTCCCAGTACTAGAACTTGACACTCCCAAAATTGTTGCACTTAAAATACAGACTAGATACGTAAAATCCATCCCAGACAATTTACCAACCAACATAGCTCCAGGAATTCATCCAATTGTTTTGAAAAAGTGTTCCCCAGAACTTGCCTCTGTTCTAGCTTAAATATTCAGACAATGCATACGTACTTCTTCATTCCCTAATTCATGGAAAGAAACCAATATCCACACAGTTCCAAAGAATGGAGGTTCCTCTGACTCCTCTGATTATAGACCAATAGATATCACACCTTCTCTTGGTAAAGTATTTGAAATTGTAATTAATAAGCACATAGTGGAGAGGATGGGGGATGATAATTGGGTACAGAGGGTGAGAGGTGTTAATATTGGGGGAGGGGTTGGGAGGGGTAGACCGAGAAAGACATGGGACGAAGTCATTAAGTGTGACTTAAGGGTTAAGGGACTGAACAGGGAGGCTGCCAGGGATCGAGCAGCGTGGAGAGCCGCCATTAGGTGACCAAGGCCGACGCATGCAAGCATGTTGGAGCCTTCAAAAACGAAACGAAACGATAGTTAAACACCTTGAATCCAACAACTTAATTAGTGGTAGACAATATGGTTTTTGACATGAAAGATCCACCACTGGCATACTCAGTCTCCTGACATACCATCCATCAATCAATTGACCAACATGGAGAAACTCATGCAGTAGCCCTTGATATTTCTAAAGATTTTGGCAGTGTGGCACCGTTCCCCTTTGTCCAAACTCTCTTGCCATGGACGATTGTTCTTTGTTCCTCTGCTTTCCTCATATCTCAGTGACAGAAAAATGTGAGTAAAAGTAGATGATGTATATTCCAATTTCCACTCAATTAAGCCTTCACGTCCCAACCGATTTTCCAGATCTAACCCCCCCCCCCCAATCCTGACCAATTTCAGAAAAACTTTTTTTTTGGCTCAAACCTCCGCTTTTTGTGAGAAACATCGAAAATTCATAGAGAAATCGCCCTCCTGAGCATACAAATGTTGCTCCAGGTGAGTCACCCTTACCTTTTCATTCTTTCTGAGGATACCTGGCTTCAAAGAAAATGAACTATGGGAGGGTTAACTTACTCAAGCCACTTTAGATTACGTATTTATTTATTCATTTGGTACGAATTTATATGTAGTACAAGAGTATATTGGTTTTCACACAATTATATAGGCAATATAAGCGTTGTTCACTCACCAAACAGGTCAACATACGGCACCTTCCTTTACAACGTTACCACCTCATCACTTCTTTTTGTTTCTTCCTCTAGCTTGTTTATTCTTTTGTCCTCCACTTCAGGAATCATTTTCACCATGAATTTCGTCATTGGAGAGACCATGGCGCGACATTTTTTTTACTGGCCGGGTTACTGCTAACATGTGAAATACCGAAAAAATAGCGTGTGGGAGGAGGGGAGAGGGGGTCAAGTGGGGCAAGGCAGTAGCCCCGCTTGACAGCTGGTAGAGGAAGGTCTCCCACATATGCATACCAAAAATCACCCATGAAACTTGAAAAATGTGCAAATGACTGACCTTGCAATTGCATAACGTATGGGTATGTAGTCGGGTGTCACTGTGACAAAACATTGCGACGTACCCGTACGTCGTCGGGACGCCTCGGGTTAACGCTGGCGTGCCAGGGGGATCAGTTCTGGCACCAACCCTATTCCTAGTTCATATTAATGATCTCTTACCTGTCACCCACAGTCCCATCCATTCATATGCCGATGACTCAACACTTCACAGTTCATTCACACTCAAACAACCATTTACAAAGTTTAATATCTCTAGCTCTCGACTCAGTTCAGCCATCTCCATAAATCAAGATTTATCAAAGATCAATGAGTAGGGACAGAATAACCTTGTCTCATTTAATGCTATTAAACCAAATATATACAATTTACTAACAGAAAGATATTGCCAGATTCGTATAATACCTTCAGTGCTAATCCCATCTCCAAAAGTTTTGAAATTCTTGGTGTTTCGCTTAACAGTGCCCTCAGCTGGACCTCTCATGTCAGATCACTTGCTAAAACCGCCTCAAAGGAACTTTGCTCATTATACAGAGTCCATAACTTTTTCACTGACGAGCAGTTAGCTATAGTTTATATTGAGTCATGTGCACTCTTAGCTTGAATATTGCTCACCCTTGTGGAATGGGTGTGGAGAGGTTGCACTGAAACAGCTAGACAAAATTCGGAACAAAGCTATTGGAATTATTGATAACCCTGCTATTATAAGTAAACTACCTCCCATACAAGTAAGAAAGAATGTTTCCTCTCTTGCATTGTTTTACAGATACTTTTGTGGCAAATGCTCAGACGAAGTTGTGCCACCTCTCCATGCCTTCCCTCATGCTACACGGGCATCTGGTAGTGCTCATGACTGGAATGTCACACAGCCATATTGCAGAACTTCTGCCTATCAAAATTCTTTTATTCCCTGAACTGCATCTTTCTGGAACTCGCTTCCCCGAGTTTCCCCCCCCCCCAAAAAAAAAAAAATCAACCTACAGCTGTTCAAATCCAACTGTTACAGATATTCTATGAATGAAGGGTGCCAGTAATCTGGTGTATGGATTTTTTTTTTATTCATTTGTTTTTCCTTCTTCTATTCTGTAATTTTAAAAAATATATATATTTACGTCACACTTTATGTGGGAAAGATGATGATGATGATGATGATAATGATTCGCCTGCAGGCTCATCTGAAAGTGAACTTTGCCAAATGCATGATAAACTTGCCTCTCTCCAGCAGTCCACCATCTACCGTTCGAGGAATAGGGCGGGAATTGAGAGAGGTGTCCCAGACAGCGGTTATATCCGTGTCACTGCATGAAGGCGTCCCTTACCAGCAGCGATGATGCATTTCCTGAACACGACTTTTTGAAATGTTATGCTAGTTTTTATAAAAGGAAGTTTGGTGGTCTATTGATTTAAGAACGCCATTTGGGTTTGGGATGACTATCAGTGATACGCACATATTCAGTTCCCCATGAAAACGAGTTTATTATTATTATTATTATTATTATTGCATCGTGCGACACCAAGTATGTGCTTATTTTTTTTTTTCGGCCTGGAGAAATCTGTAAAT
Organism: Birgus latro; assembly: GCA_018397915.1. Taxonomy (NCBI): domain Eukaryota; kingdom Metazoa; phylum Arthropoda; class Malacostraca; order Decapoda; family Coenobitidae; genus Birgus; species Birgus latro. Next base: position 13,997 of record JAGKTI010016411.1, read on the forward strand.
CAAACCTCCACTGCTCCTGTACCACTCTGTTCACATTACATATCTTCAGTGGGTGGATTATTCCCGCTGTGTTTCATCATACGCCACAATATTAGCTGCTCCTACCCATTGCTTTCCGTCATCCAATTATTTTGTGCCCTCCTTCCGCACCAGTAACGCAGCATCTGTAAAAATTTCCTTCCCACAGTCAACACCTCACCTCGTTCTCATAGTGTGTACCTATTCCTGCCTTCCTGACCTTGCCCATCTCTTCCTGCCCATTCTTCTCCTGCACTTCACCTTTCTTTTTCCTCACCCATCATACAGTCTAGTCGAACTGCAGTTATGAATGTGCAGTCAGAGTTTCTTTAACCATAAATAAAGCTTGTCTCATACATGACGGTGTATATGGTGGCAATCTTTGATTCTGCAACATTTTCACAGAGAATTTTTCCACACCGCAAAAATAACCTGAATCTACCTTCATCGGCCTATGGATGATTATAATATTTTGATGCCTTTGCCAGACGATTTTGGCCAGCTGAAAGAATTGCTGACTGACGGTTGTGCCGGCTGACGGTTGTGCGTCACGACTCAGTTATATATACGGTCGACGATTGCTTTTCTTTAGTTATACGATGACACCAGGGGCCTAGACCAGCTATCTTCTCGTAAAGAGTTTTTGGAATGAGGCTACGGCGACCTAGTAATGGGCTGCCACACCTCGAAGGGGAGTGATACGAGACTGTTCCCGGGTGATACGGAATTTTGCGATTCACTCGAAGAACTGATGATCTCAGTACTTATCTCTCGGAAGTTTATCATGTCAGGACTTACTAATTTTCAACCTAACACTATTCTACGAGCATTCCCTTCTGTCAACCAGTCCTCCATTAACCCGTTATGAGCGTAGGGGTCCGGCCATAGGCTGCTTAGTCCCGGCATTTAAGACAAGGGTGACCAGCCTCGCTCATCGCTGAACGCATATGACCATTATTTCCCCAAAACCCTTTGTGGGCTCCATCCCGCTGGAGGCCTTAAATTGCCAGACAACAAAGTGTCCATAATCCAACTTTGTAAATTATTTCCTGGCTTAAATGCAACTGGTTTGTCGCTGTTAGGAGCAGTATGAAGGTTAATATGCATCGAATAAATGAACGGCAGGCACCGCCACTTCTCACGACCTAATCTACTGTAGATTTGACATAATACTCTAGTGACCTTATACTTAATGCCCATCATGCGACTGCTCACTGTTTTAGGTACAGTGTACAGAAAGACACTACGAGGAAAAGAAAGGCAAAGACTGAGGCAAGGAATGGGGCTGGAACTAGTATATAAATACTAGCAAGGGTAGCCTACCCGGCGTTGCCCGGGCCAAAAAGGCGAATGTTCTAATCCTATTTGTTCTAGTTCGGTTTTTCTTTCTAGACCATGTATCTCTTATCTCTTATGCATTTGAAGAGGGATTGTAAGAGGTCCAGGAACTTTCTATTTCAGCTTCGTAGACTAACGCACAGTTTTTGTGTGAACTTGTTTATTATTACCGGTGACCTCAAACGACCTCCGACCGGTGACCTCAAACGACCTCCGACCGGTGACCTCAAACGACCTCGGAGGTCAGCCTCACATAGTCTATGTCCGAACTGGAGGTCATGTGAGTCTCCATGCCAAAAATTGGGCTGCGCTGTCCATTCGTTTGAGTGTGTACTACCGGTGACCTCGTATGACCTCCGACCAGTGACCTCAAATGGCCTCAGAGGTCAATCTCACGTAGCCTGTGTCCATACTTGAGTTCATTTGAGTCTCGCATGCCAAAAATTGGACCGTAGGGGTATCCGGCCTTGCCCGGGCCAAAAAGGCGAACACTATCTGTGACCTCAAATGACCCAGATCTAAATTTTGACCCCCCTAAAAACCATCCTTGGATCACCGAGATTCAGACTATATATGGGTGTGGGGGTCTCTGGCTCTTGATTTGGGGGTAATTGAAGAAACCAAGGAAACAGGAAAAAAGAATAGAAGAAAGGAGGGGGGGGGGACAGGACTGAGAATAATAATTAAAAAAAAAAAAGGAAAGGAACATGCTGCATAGGAACAGGAGTAGAGCAGGGACAGAAGCAAAAGGTACACACACACAAAGGGAGTTCAATAATGGTAGGAAAACGAGACAGGAAGAGGGCAGGAAAGGGGACAAGAGCAGGAACACGAGCAGAGGCAGAAGGCTGGAGTGCTCGAGAGGAATTACTGCGACGGACATGAAAGAGAATTCTAAATGAACTCATGAGAGTAATTCGACTGGCTTAGAGCAGAGGATAGCCAGGTCTCTCAAGATTTTTATACCATCTTAAGAATTCTCAAGAGGAATCTATTTAGTAGGTAAGACTGAAGCATACGAAGTAAGACTCTGTAATAATTTCAAAGAGAACCGAATATATGTATTTTAATAAAATACATTGTGATAGTTTCTATTGATGTTTTTAGTATAATTAATATTTCCTGGAGCGCTACATGCCATAGAGTGACTAATTAACTACTAACCAGTTTCACTGGTTTTGCGGACACATGTTATCAGTCCTGACTGGTTGCCTTCAAGTAAAAAATTTCCACGTTTTTCATTATTGCCCTTTCTCTCGTTGTCACCTTCGATCAACCTCCCAAATCAGTAATTCAGGCAAACCTTACATATCCTCCTTCCTGCTCATGTTCTTGCTATTTTCAGCGCTCCTCTGACGCTCCATTTTCATCGCCTTTTTCAAGCTTCGTGTCTCTCCTCCTTTGTCTACACAAACACCATGATAGCCTACTCATGTTTGATGCCTATCTTGCCCTCCTTACCCATCCGTGCACTTTCTAACGTCCTGTCTTGCTCAGTAACCACAACTTCCTCACCACAGTTTTCTTCTTTATTTATGAGCAGCTTCTCTTACTTTTTCAACATATCAAAATGATTTCAGTATTTTTGCATAAAGATTTAACCTCAGCTCATCACACGTACCAGTCATATATCTCTCCATTTTTTTACTTATCATATTATTCCACCAATTCTTGCCGTCTCAACACCATTATTATTATTGTTTTAATCTTTCCCTCCCACATTAAATTGCCCTAGTCCATTCTTTCCTTTCGCTCACCTTTACTGCCTCTTATGTTCACACAGTGTTTTCAGAACTTTCATCTTCCTTTTTGCGTTCTCACGTCACTATCACTTTTTTCATTTTCTCCCCCCAGTCTTCACGCTTCTCAGCCTCTCCCTCTCTTTCGTCATCACTCATCATTCCTCCTTGCCTGCTCCCATCTGCATATCTTTTTTATTTATTTATTTTCTCTCTCTCTCCTGCCTACTACACGTTTTCCGCCATCCCACCCTTAATTTCCTTCTGTTTCTTTATTTCCTCTTTATTTCTCTCCTTACACATCCATTTCTAGCATCACATCTGCACGTTGAGGTCAGTTCTTGCCTTCCTTATCTTTTACTTTTCTTTCTCCGCTTTATTCTGGATTTCGGTAAACCCCTGTCCTTCGCTGACAACCTTTTTTCTTTTTTCTTTCCTTTTTTTTTTTTTTTTTTGCCATTATATATTCCCATTCTGTCTCCTCTTGTCATCTTCCACGATTTTATTTCTCACTGCGCGCGCTTGTGTGTGTGTGTGTGTGTGTGTGTGTGTGTGTGTGTGTGTGTGTGTGTGCGCGTGTGTGTGAGTGCGCCCGCGCGTCTCATCCTCTTTTTCCCATCCTGCCTCCCGCCCCTCCCCACCTCACCTGCCTACCAAAACATGCTGCTCCGGCTATAAATTTCCCTTTTGCTTCTCGCGGCGTCACCTGCCCCGCGGGTGAAAAAGTTGGTGATGTATGATCCTTGTTATCGTGCCTCTACCGCCTCACTTTGTTCCCCGCCCTTCCCACATGCTGATTCTTGGGATAGTAAGGGCTGGTCGTGCATTGGTGAGCACACACACATCCGGCAACTGGAATAAAACACGAGTTAGATCCTTGTGCCCGTCAAAATAATGTGCCGTGTTATCTTGCCGCTCCAGCCTCACCTTTACCCTCCCTCGCTTCTCAGAACCTGATTCTTTGGAGGGGAGCTGGCTGTGCATTAGTAAGCTTATGTATCCCGCAACTTGAAAAAGCCAGGTTCGATTCTTGGGCCGGTATCATTCTTGGAGTTATTTTGTTTCCCCCTTGTCACCCTCCTATGACCAGAACAATTGATACATGGAAAATATTCAGTTTTTCCGTATCATATATTGGAGGAAGACAGAAATTTAGCGAAAAGCTGATTGTCAGGCTTCAAAACCCTTCTGTAGTCGATTGATATGAATTTAACACATATTTTGCCGCATATACTTGTGTCACCAAAAAAGTAGAGATAAATAAATGCTGTTAGTGCAAAGTGGTCAGGTTTTAGAGCTACGTCACATTAAAGTACCTTTATACCTTTAACCATTTCACCCCTACAGTATCTTTTATTTATTTATTTTGTAATTCTGGATGATTTCCTTAGCTTAGTAAAGATTTTTTTTTTTTTAGTTCGAGGTTTAACGCAGCTTTCGGGAACCCTTTTATTTCAAGTTGTCTCCCTTAGGCTTACTAAATTGTCTAGTGTTAGTCTGATTAATACCTGATAAAGTTCCCTCTGTTTTATTCTACAGTCAAATCACTTTATACCAGCTTAAGGAAGGCCCCACAGTGAAAGGGTTACAAAGGCTATATCTGACCCTTCCCTTTACGAAATCTCTCCTATGCTGCATACAGACATTTGGTGGCAGCGAGAATGAAGTATAAAGGCGACCCTGAAGACAAGAGGTTAAAATGAAAAAGGCGTCATCTAAATGAAGGAAGTAAACAACAATGTATGTGAGAATTATTTATTGATGCCACCTTAATGTGTCCACCTTTCACTTGGGGTCGAATACAAAAACTCTTCTAAGCTTAAGTTATGTATAAGATTGCATGTATAGCCATTCATCTTCACTCACACCGCAGCCAAACACTTCACTGTTAAGTAAGACTGAATATAAAAGTGAGAAATGGAGGGTAGAGGGAACCTGAGTTTAATGTCAAAAGTAAAGGAGACTTCTTCTGTGATACAATATAAATTCCGTTCTTAACTTCCTTATTCTTGGTATTCTATGGTTGCTGTATTTCCTGCTTTAAACCCTTGACCTAGACCCCTAGAGAAAGACCCTTATTTAATGTACTTCCTATCTCAGACGATTTTACTGAGCTCAGTAGGAAGCTTTCAAACTGGAGGGATTAATAACAACCTCTACAGTAATCCCGCTACAATACGACTCCCTTAAGCTGAGGAAAATCATCCTGAAGCAGCGTGAATAAGCTACAACATAACGTCAGCTGAATGAAGGCGTTAGACTTTCCGACATCCTCATTTTTCTTCCTTTTGTGATGTGCTCTTTCATCTTTCAGCCCTATTCTTACAGTCTCTCTCTCTCTCTCTCTCTCTCTCTCTCTCTCTCTCTCTCTCTCTCCA
>JAGKTI010016412.1:6125-19468 GCA_018397915.1 Birgus latro
GTGTGTGTGTGTGTGTGTGTGTGTGTGTGTGTGTGTGTGTGTGTGTGCGCGCGCGCGCTTATCACTTCGATTTTCACATGCACTCCTCACACTGTAGACACACCTTCCTCATTCGTTTAGGTCAAGATTGGGAAAGAGTTAAATTCTGGCTATGATTTTCCCTCTATTAGAAGAAGATCTGGTCCCGTAATGAGCCTCAGACGTACTACTACAGAATTTTTACCTTCAATACTCTTCGACAGTTCCGTAATAAACGAATCTTTCCTGTTGTCAATTAAGTATACTAAATAAGATTCCCAAGTATCAAGGAATGCACTGGGTAAGAAGTATTCAAGCTGGTGGCATGGTGAGTAAGAGCGGCAGTGTGAGGAACCTCCAACTGTTGGCGCAGTGAGAATACAAGCGTCTGGGAAGCCTTTCACGGGGTTTCAAAAACTATGGATAATTGCTCTGTCAATAGTCAAGATGAAAATATAAAACAAGGAACGCACAGAGAGCGCACCGTCGGCACCCTACAGTGACTCTGACTTTTAAGAAGGGATTGTTCTCAAAATTGAATCACTTCGTCCTTGTCTGACCCTCATCCCCTCAATTAAGTTTGCTCCAGATCGGATCAAAGCTGTTTGAATATAAGAGTGTAAGAATCAGAACAGCAAAATAGCAAGAAGAAAGTTGAAGCCAGAACAGAGTTCAGCCAGATTAGTGTAAGAACCCGCATGTGGCCACTCAAGCAAAATGAAAAGCGCCCACGCGATGCAAGCAAAGTGATTACATTAGGCCATGTTCTCGCTAATCCTTCCTTCGTGCAGTTTAATCCTTTCGTTACGCATATCCTCTTTCGTCATGCATTTCCTCGTTCGTGTCAGGCCTGACTTAAGTTCGTTCACTCTCTTGTTATGTGCATATAAGGTTTCATTGTTTTAGCGGCTGTCATATTTCCGAGTTTTTTTTTTTTTTTCCCTCAGTGTAACATAATTCTTCGTCATCGTCTTCGTCATCAATGTCATCAATCGCTCGAGGATATATTTTTAACTTTATTTTTGTTTTGTTTACAGACGCCTTCATTTAGTTTAGATCTGGAGAAGTAAGATACAGCCCTCATTAACTGCATAATTTACAAGGCATTTCCTAGCAAATAGAACAGGCCTACTTTAAGTATAAACCAAGAGAAGAAGGAGGATTTCGTAGTGGTTATTCATTGAAAGCAATGGTAGGAAATAGGGATGCGAGCATGTTAGTAAAAAAAAGTCTCTGAAAGATAGTACTGTGATCCTCACTCTGACGTATAGAAGTGAAGCTTGGACCTTGTTGGAAGGACACAAGTCAGTGGCAAGGAGTTATTTGAGAGGAACATGTGGAGTTACATGGAAGGACAGGCTGGTGACTGAGGAAGTGAAGGAGCGTTGTGGTATGTATGTGGATGTGACAGAAATCGTTAGGAGAAATACATTGAGGTGATTTGGTCACGTGGAGTGGATGGAGAATGAGAAACTAACGAGGAGTGTGCATGGTAGTGAGATGGAGTGAGGGGAGGATGGAAGGGGGAGACCAAGGATGAGATGAAGGGACGGAGTAGAGAGGTATTTGAGAGAGAGGGGTGTAAACTAGGGGAAGGGCAGGGGAAATGGCAAGGGACAGGACGACATGGAGGTAATTTGTTCGTGGCCACCTCTTACGAGATTAAGGGGTCTGGCTATAGATAGACAGACAGGTAGATATTCAGCAAATGACCATATCCACTTATTAGTCAATTAATCTGTTAAAACTTCAAAATATACGAAATTTTGTGTAAGGCATTTAATGATCATGAGAAAGTACTTGAGTCATTTAAAACTGCTGCTGTGATGAAAGCAATCCAAGGACAACGAGAAGCTTCCTTTAATATACCAGAAGATACCAAAAAAAAGGCAATACGGCCATCACAAAGCTCTACGGGGATAACCGGAAAATGCCAATAAAGAGACGTACTATACAAGGAACAACAATTTCCGCCAAGGTATCCACAGCGTTCTTGAAGTTTTTTTTTCTTCAAAAGTTTAGATTAAGTTGGCCAAGTAATTAATGCAGAGATCTAGTGAGTGAATACTCTTTGATTTGCTAACGACGATGTTCTTTTCTGTGGACCAGTGGGGAAACTATAAGATATGATGGCTTCTCTGATCATGAATAAAATATGATGAAGAAGAAACCTATGTAAAATAATATTGTCAGTCTCTTCTAGTAGTGAGAGAGAGAGAGAGAGAGAGAGAGAGAGAGAGAGAGAGAGAGAGTTGAATATGTATTGGCCTACGTAGGACAGACAGTTCAGACAGTTCTAGTTCATGACTGAAATGAAGCGCAGAATATTAATAGGTAGAGGGACTTACTGTGTGAAGGATAAGCAACTATCAGTGTGTCGAGACTATATAATCAACTTGTCCTTCCTATTCTGACTTACTGAACAGAAACCTGGAGTCTAATAAGAATGTTGAAAAAAAAATGTTCAGAGAAGAATGAAAAGGATATGTCGGGTGTCACTGGCACAGCAGAGGTAAAATAGGAAGTTTCCTGGATAGCGAAATAGATGAAAGTAGAAGGTGTCATCAGTACAGTAAAAAGGTAACTAGCTGGTAGGCGACGATGGCCAGCTCTAAGCGGACCAAGCACTGTCAGCAACTGGATGTGAGTTGCAGTATGAAAAGTCACTTCTGGATGGCGGTACCGAAGGACAACATCCCACCCAAGAATCGTGGCTCTGGGTCAATAATCTTCTGATTCTAAGCATTCACTCGAGCCTAGTTGTGATTTTAGCGATTTTCTGCTAAAGTGCATTTGATGACATTTGACCCCTGACGTGGCGGATATAGGTCAAGGGTTTACAAAGCGCAGTTGTAGTACTTATGAACGTTGTAATTCAGCACCCATCCACCTTGACTATGGTGTATGACATTTGCAGTTTTGATTCCCAAGTCCCCGCTCCCCTCGGTCTCGGGTCTCCGCTAACCCTTTCCATCCCCTCTAGGGAAAACACAGCTAATGTCATCACCGTCATGGCATAATGGATGTAAAGAATTCGGGGTGATGGAGTCATTCACTTAATATGTTCGCTCTACTTCCGGCGTCTTTTGATTCTCTTTCCCCTCCCATTCGCGCTATTTTGTATTGGAGTTTAGTTTAGTACTAGACTTCGCACTAGTCATCACCCCCTCCCGCTCCCTGACTGCGATTGTATTAACTGAACGCCTCCTAAAGTATCATGCCAATTTTTTTTTTACAAATTCTTCCCAGGTGCACAGGAAAAAGGTCGAATATAACTGAGAAACAACTGCAATTTTTAGCAAAATATTAATTATTTTCATATTATTTAAGAATAAGACATCGCTCATGAACAAGAAAGAACTATCTAAACAAGAATCATGGCCCTGGCTTAATAATCTTCAGAGCCTTAGCATTTCGCTTGAGCAAGGTCGTAATTTTAGCTCTTTTCATATTTTCTGCACTTGTTGACCTTTGACCCCTGCCCTGGCGGTTATAGGTCAGGCATGTACAAACCACACCTGTAGTACTAATTAACGTCTATAAACATGCAGTTTCATTCGATTCCATCCACCCACTGTGGAGATGGGGAACTTGAAATTTGCAGAATGGTCCTCCAGATATGCAACTTGGGTGATGATGCCAGCGACTGGAAGTGAGTTTCGACACTAAATGCCATAGGTACTCTACCATGACCCTGGCTTAAAGAAGTCAGAGCTTTCTACGCCTATTAGTAATGCTTCTACAGCTCAAAACGTGAAAAGTATGAACAAAAAACGGTTTTTGACCATTATTGGGCAACGAGTAGCAACCAAAACTCTGCTGACACACCTAGGTCATAGGCTGGTCATTGTGTCCAAGTTGGGTCGGAATCGGTTAATTATGAAGGATAGAAGTGCCTGCCACAATTAAAAGAGAAAGACCAAAAGACAGACACCAAGGAAGAAAACGCGACTAACAGTTAGGGCAGCAAGAGGTGGCCAAAAATTGGATGTCGGTCACGTCTGTCACTGAACAGGTAACAGATGGAAAAGCAGGGTAACGGCAAGACAGCCCAGAGATGGAGTGAGAGGAAGAGGCAGATAAGGAACAAGATGGGAAGATGAAATTCGCGTATTTGCAAGGGTTGGACAGAACAGGCTCACAACCAGTATGTCGGAGTGAAGAAAGGTGGAAGAGGTCTTAGTCCTGGAATGGAGTGACTCAGGCTGCTGCTGGTGATGATGATGGCCTTTCCCAGGTTGAATGAAATGCTCTGTGGTAGCAAGAATAAACCAACAAAATGCATCACCTACGTCAAACGATTGAGGTTATTTCCCAAGAAACAAGAAGAAGCATTCAAACACCCACCTCCACTAGTTGGTCTAAGGGTCAATCATTGACTTTCCCCAATGACCTTGACATTAAATCAGTTATTTTCAAAAGCGATTTAATTTATTCGTGCCTGTCATGTAGCACTTTTACCAAGTTTGATCAAAATCAGATTAAAACTGTTTTTTTTTTTTTTTTTATGTGTCCGACTCTGGGCATAGGCTTTACAGCCTGCTATCAAGGTTGAGATGATGCCGTCCTGTGACCTTGAGTATTTTGTTCACACACACACACACACACACACACACACACACACACACACACACACACACACACCAAAACATAACACTTGCTCTCGATTCGCAAGTTCCATATAAAAAAAAGGACCGAGGTTTATAATTTAGAAAACCTAGTTCCTAATAAGAACTTATTTATATGCATGTGAAACCGTGCATATTTGAGTGAGTGGCTGTGATAATATGGTGCAGTGGTCAGTGACGGGAAAGTGTATGAAGGTTTAATAACATGTGAGAAAGAACTCGTGGGGTAATCAGTAGCATTGGAACGACACGATTGCAGGAACAGCTGACTAGGAATTGAAGTAGCACCGGTGGACATTCACCTCAACCCCTTCAATACCGTGACGTCTTGAGTTTAAAGGTTAATTCTTATTGCTATCAGACGAATTTAAACAGTATGAGTGAGTAGCTGATGAGTGAAGGTGAAACTGAAGGTTATCTTCAGTACAAAAGTCTACCCCAAGGTAAATATGATTGTCTTATGAGATGAATAATGTAAGGACGAGGTCCTTGGGCTGACGGGGCCAATGGCAGAATAATTCGTACACTCAGAATACACAAAAGAAAAAAAAATTGCGATAATAACACTACGGGCGGTATATAACTCCGCTGCTATACATGCGCAAGGTACAGATGGCTCGTGGAATGAAAATGACTCACGAAATGAGTGTGTGTGTGTGTTTTACAAAATAACTAAAACATTTTTTATCCAATTTTAGCCAAACTTGGTGGATGAATTAAGGATGAGTTTGAGTGGAAACCTATTTTCTTTAGAACAATAGGCAAAGGTCAAGTCACAAGGCTAGGTCAAAGTTTAACCTACCAAAATCACTTAACCCGTCACGTCCCGACCGATTTCCAACCTCCAATACCTCCCAGTCCCGAGCATTTTCGATTTTTTTTTTTTTTTTGCTCAAACCTTCGGTTTTTGGTGAGAAACATAGAAAATTCAGAGAAATCGCCCTCCTGAGGCTATAAATGGTGCTACAGGTGATGCGTCAGCCTTACGTTTTCCCTCTTTCTCAGGGTACCTGGCTAAAGAAAACGAACTATGGAAGGGTTAACTAATTCAAGCCACTTTAAAATATGTATTTATTTATGTATTTGGTACGAATTTATGTGTGGTACAAGACTATATTGGTTTTCACACATTTATTTAGGCAATAGAAGCATTGTTCGGTCACCAAACACATCCACATATGGCACCTTCCTTTATGACATTACCACCTCATCACTTCTGTTTGCTTCTTGCTCTAGCTTCTTTATTTCTTTGTCCTCCACCTCAGGAATCACTTTCACCTTGAATTTCGTCATTGGAGAGACTGTGGGGCAACATACCTTTACCGGCCAGGTTACTGCTAACAGGTGATTTGCCCAGTTTGGGGGGTGGGGGGAGGGGGGTTAGGTGGGTCCAGGCAGTATCCCCGCTTGATAGCAGGTAGAGGAAGGTCTCCCACATTTGCCTACCAAAAATCCCCCTTGAAACTTGAAAATTGTGCAAATTATTACCCTTGCAATTGCGCGACGTACCTGTATGTCAATGGGTGTAGCTGTGACAAAACGTTACGACGTACCTATACGTCGATGGGATTCCTCGGATTAACCTGTCACGTCCTGACCAATTTCCTACCTCTGATAGCCCCCAGTCCCGAGCAATTTCGGATTTTTTTTTTGGGGGGGCTCAAACCTTCGTTTTTGGTGAGAAACATCGAAAATTCATAGAGAAATCGCCCTCCTGACCTTATAAATGTTGCTACAGGTGACGAGTCACCCTTACCTTTCGTTCTCTCTCACGGTATCTGGCCTCAAAGAAAACGAACTATGGGAGGGTAAACTAATTCAAGCCACTTTGAATTACGTATTTATTTATTTATTTGGTACGAATTTATGTGTAGTACAAGACTATATTGGTTTTCACACAGTTATATAGGCAATAAAAGCATTGTTCAGTCACCAAACACATCCACATATGGCACCATCCTTTATGACATTACCACCTCCTCACATCTGTTTGTTTCTTGCTCTATCTTCTTTATTTCTTCGTCCTCCACCTCAGGAATCACTTTCACCATGAATTTCATCATTGGAGAGACCATGGGGCAACATGTCTTTACTTGTCAGGTCACTGCTATTAGGTGAATTGCCGAGTGTCGGGGGATGGGGGAGGGGGGGTCAAGTGGGGCCAGGCAGTATCCCCACTTGACAGCAGATAGAGGAAGGTCTCCCACGTATGCCTACCAAAAATCACCCGTGAAACTTGAAAATTGTGCAAATTATGAACCATGCAATTGCGAGTCGTACCCGTACATCGATGGGTCTAGCTGTGACAAAGCGTTGCGATGTACCCATATGTCGATGGGACTCCTCGGGTACAACAAGAATGAAGTGATTTGGTTTTGAAACAATCGGTCAAAGATGAAGGCCACAAGGCACGGTCGAATCCAGTCCATGTGTGTGTGTTCACAAAGTGCTCAGTTCTGATCCAGATCTAACCAAATTTGGTGGAAAGGTTGAAAGTGAGCCAAAAGTAAAGCCCATACTTCTGAGAACGATGGGTCAAAGGTCTAGGTCACAGGGAAAATTCGACTTAAACAGTTTTTATCCAGTTTAGATGAAACTGTGTGGAAGGGCTGAGAATAAGGCAAGAATGAAAGACTCGATTTGAGAATAATCAATCGAAAGTCATGATCAAAGGTAAAAGAAATAGGGCATGGTTACATTGCAAACTCAGCTCCATCAGCTTTGATCTGATTTGAATAAAGCTCGGTGGAAGTGTTATGGGTCAGGTAAAAACTAAGGGAGTCACTTTTGAGAACAATCAGCCAAAGATCAAGGTCACTAGGCAAGGTCAAAGTTTGACCCATAAGGCCGTGTGTGAGCAAAATAAAACACAGTTGGATCAAACTTGGTAGATGAGTATAGGATCACTTAAATGACTGACAAACTGTTTTTGAAAATGACAGGTTAAAGTCAAATGTGGGGTCAGCTGAAGTAGCTTCTGTGTGCTGTAAACTAATCTTTGTAGAAGGGTTTAGGTTAAGAAAGAATAAGGAGATTCTATTTTGAGAACAATCAGTCAAAGGTCAAGGTCACAAGGAAAGGTCAGAGATTAAGATCACAGAGCAAAGTCAGGTCAAACAGATTCCATCTGATTTGAATCAAAGTTTGTGGAAGGATTAATGGTTAGGTAAGAATTATGTAATTCAGTTTTGAGATTAATTGGCAGAAGTTGAGGTCACAGGGCAAAGTCAAGTAGCTGACAAAAAGACCAGTTGGTGGCCACGAGTTTTGTGCTCTTTGAGTACCCCTCATTGTTCATTTTGTTTTATTTTTAATTTGTTCATACTAGTTGCCGTTGTTATGAGCGAGTGAACGCAGTGATGTGTACTCAACGTTTAGCAGAGAAATGAGCAGCCTGACATGACCTGGCCTGACCCAACACAACACTGCCTGACAGCAGTGGTTTTCAGAGGCTAATAATTTTTCTTCTGTGCGAGATAGAGAAAAGGTTCTTTCATCAGGTAGTAGATACATTCAAAAAGTTTGGTTTTTTAGCTATATATTTACTCATGAAACCAAAGAAATCCCTTGGAATCTCAGCTTTCCAAGGGAATGTACCGAGGGCTTCAGGTGACATGCTCTACTATGAAATCGAATTTAAAAAGATTGCCTGTTGTAACACTATGTTTTCTTGCATGAATTCTAACAATTAAATATCGGATAATACGTTCATAATTTTACATGAACGTTTTTTCTTAGTTTAGGGGGTGAAATCAGCAAGGGTTATCTCCCCATCTCTGGGTTTTATCATTTGATCAATAGCCAAGCGTTTACCAACGCAGTTCGTTGCCATGGCAAGTCGGGAGCAAAGAACTGAACATCACGCTTGTGAAAAATTCAATGCTACAGTGCCTCAAATATATGCACATCTAAAGAGAAAACATGAAAGAGTAAATATTTTAGCTCAATTATTCTTCTGTTATTGTTCAACTACTCCACCAGAAATGTTGAAGGTTTCCACCAAGATGAAATTGTGATGATAGGCGTATGTTCCAACGCTGGCCCGCTCGTCACGCGCTCACAAAACGCACTATGCTGGTTTTGCTTAATCTCAGCCTGTCTGGCCAAGCAGACCTGTCGTCTGTAGGTAAGTACCTACCCCTATGGGGTTAGACCCATGAGTTCTTTACACCGTTGATGATGTGTTTGTATCTTAGTGTACATTGTGCTGTGCATTACACCATTCTGTGTTACTGTGTGGGGGCCTGTTACACAACCGGGACACTTGTCATCTGTGATTCCACCTAACCCGAATCTAAGCTGACTGAGAAGAGCTGGGTGATGTCCTGTTCTAAAATTAATTAGCTAGTCAGTCTTGAATAGCTTCATTTAAAGATACTCCTAATGGTCCTTTCCAGTAGTTTTACAGTTGCTGTTGTAGTCGGCCATTGTTCTTTTGCAATTATCAAAAGTGGTGCTCCTCAAGGTTGTCGTGTCACCAGCCTTCACTTCCATACATTGATGATATTCAAGGCTGCACATCTAGCTTTGTCCTTCCATATACTGGTAATCCACCCTATACGCTACCATCCGCTTTTCATACCATCCCTCACAGAAGTTACTTCAGCAAAAACAAGGCGAGAGTACGGAAAACGCGGTTTATTAATAAGAGAAACCTAGTTGCTTCAGTGCCCCCCAAACCCAATTCCTATTGCATCTCTTAACCCACCAAAGACTTTTACATAATATCCCACAGTGCTAAGTTCAATCCTTCGTCATTTCGTAATATCCCTAGGGTTTCTTTCTCTCAGGAGCTATTATGAAAAGATCAAATTACCTCCCTTGCAAAATCCGACTCCTGGAGACTGGGTGTGCTAACCTACTTCCATGCTTTCTTTACTCCTATGCAGCTGTTGATTTTGTACAGAAATCTTCTTCTTCTTTGTGTGGAGTGTAAATCTCGTGTGTGTGTGTGTGTGTGTGTGTGTGTGTGTGTGTGTGTGTGTGTGGTATGGGGGGAGGGGAGTTCACCACATACATCTCTTTCAGAAGGGTGGAATCGAATGTTTTTTTTTGGCTCATCAGTTCTTCGTCTCTCGTCTTGCTAATAACTTCAGTCTCAATCTCTTTACCGTAGTATTGAACCTTCATCTTTCTACTGTCGTTACATCAACAGACACTGCCTTTCTGATGTGTCTTCTTAAATTTTCCTCCATTATAGTGGGTGCGTAACACCTCTCTGGCAACGCAGTCTCACCTCTTTTCTGTCCATCTCACAAATGCAAAAGTTAACTGATAATCTCAGTCATTCATGTATGCAACAGATCAATTCTGAAACTGTCTTCCGTAGTGTCTTTTCCTCGGCTATGACCCCCAATCTTTTAAATTATTATGTCCAGGCATATATACTTGAAAAGATCTTAAATTTGGCTGTTTTGTTAAATTTTTCCTGGAAAGAACAACTTTACTGACGGTTTCCGGTCTTTGTTTATGTCCTTTTTGCATAATAAAGAGGAAATGAGATTCATCGTGCAATTATCCGGCTTTCTGCTCCCCGACTAAATGAAAATGGGATCAGAAATGAGGTAAGGGACTGTGTGAAAACAGTCTCTCAGGTAGGATATTACGGTCTGAATGAGAAACGACTCTCTCTCTCTCTCTCTCTCTCTCTCTCTCTCTCTCTCTCTCTCTCCCTCTCTCTCTCTCTCTCGTGCGACAAAAATATTGCTCTCTCTACATCTGTCTGTCTGTCTGTCTGTTACTCTCTCTCTCTCTCTCTCTCACTCTCTCTCTCGTGAAAGAATAATAACGCCTTTCTCAGTCTTACGAAAGACTGTTCTCCTCCTGCTCAGCTCTTCTGCATATGTTTGAGCAGCCTGGCGTAGACTTCTTCTTTAAAAATCCCTGACCTTTCCTCCAATATTCTCTCCGTTGAACACCACCTCTCCCCTTTCTAAACCTCACCTTCGCTTCCTTACTGTGACTCAGCTGTCTCAGGCAACTGACAGCAAACCCGTCTGTATCCTCCTACTTTCTCTATACTCAGTTCAAAGCAAAAGGTTGCTATTGTGTTTATGTATGCAACAACTTATCCTGCTTTCATGTTCCTGAACTTGAGTCTTCTGAATCCTCTCATTCTCTGAGTAAATATATATGTTTTGTGTACTTGTTCCCTAATTCTACTGACTATTAAAAATCTTTGACTATCTTACATCTAAGATGGAACACATCCTATCAATTTTTCCTTTCTCTGAAGTCTCATTCCAGTGATTTCAATGTTCACCACCACCTTTGGCACTCCTCTCCTTTCACTGCTCCACCTGGTGAACAAGCCTACATCTTTTCTATCCATAATGACCTAGAGCAGCTTATACAGTTCTATCCATAATGACCTAGAGCAGCTTGTAAATCACCCTAACCGTATCCCTGATCGACTTGTAGAGAGATCCAGCATTCTTACCCTTTTCCTTGCAACTAATCCTTCTGCTTAAGCTGTTAATCTTCTCTCTCTATTGGGCTCATCCAGTCACAACCTATCCTGTCATCTTAGCCTGTCCTATCGCTCCAATAAAGCCTATGGACTCTCACAAGAAGTGGCGACTGTGGGGAGGCCCTCAGGCAATACTTATTTGATTTATCCTAGAATGATTATTGCTTATATGACCAGGAACCACCTGATTGTGCCTTGCACTTTACAAAGGTTATTCTCTCGGGAATGGAAGCATGCATTCCCTTCTCTTATCCTGTGACTAATGCAAAATAAGCCGTTGGTTTAATCACCCTTGTTTTAATGCTGTCCATAACAAGAAGCAGGCCTAGAATAGGTACCAGAGGCAACCCACCCCTGAATCTCTTCTCTTTTATGCCTCTGCCCAGAATTGTGCTAAGTCTGTTCTCTGCTTTGCTAAAAATAATTCATTACTAAATTTTCTGAACTCTCCTACTCAAATTCTACCAGCTCCTTCTGATACCTTGCCAGAAACCTTTCTAACAACTTAACATCATCATTCTTCCCTCCTCTTTTCCACTCTGATGGCTCTGTAGCTATTTCTTCTACTGATAAAGCAAAACTCTTCCCTCAGACTTTCTCCTCCATTTTCACCTTAGACAATTCCGGTGCTATTCTTCAATCCCTCCCCCTCCTCCTCTCCCTGACTTCCTCATGGCTGACATTAAATTCTTCAAATGCTGTGTTTTCAGCCATCACTAGCCCTAATACTAACAAGGCATATGGGCCCGATGGGGTCCCTCCTGTTGTCCTCATAAACTGTGCTACTGTGCTTACACCCTACCTAGGTAAACTTTTTCGCCTTTGTCTGTCAACTTGTACCTTTCCTTCTTGCTAGAAATTCGCTTTCATTCAATCTGTCCCAAAGAAGGATGACCATTCCCAGCCTTCTGCCTATCGCCTAGTCACTTTAATGTTCTGTATTTCTAAAGTTTTTCTATTCTTAATAAAGAAAAATTAAAGTACCTTTCCTATTACAAACTTCTTTCAGATCGTCAGTATGGGTTCCGCCAGGAAAGCTCCGCTGGCGATCTTCTCACCTTCCTTTCTGACTCCTGGTCACTCTTCTTTCGGGACTTTGACAAAAGCTTTGGTACTGCACTCGACATCTCAAAGACTTTCAGTCGAGTCTGGCATAAATCTTTAGTTTCCAAACTGCCCTCTTACAGTTTCTATCCTTCTTTTTGTGCCTTCATCTCTATCCTCGTTTCTAGTCGTTCTAAAGCTGCTGTTGTAGACAGCCACCGTTCTTCTCTAAGAGCTATCAGTAGTAACGTTCCTCAGGGCTGTGTCCTCACCAGCTCTCTTCCTTCTATTCATCAGTGCCCTTCTGAGCTGTACATCTAATCCTATCCACTCATACATTGATGACTCCACCCATCACCTTCTCATCCGCTTCTCTTAGCATTCATCTCTGTAATTACAGTACTTACAAACAGGGGATGAGGCTATGGCACACCTAATGTCTGACTTGGCCCATATCTCTGATTGTGGTAAAAGCAATCTTGTTGTTTTAATGCAACAAAAACTTAGTTCTTGCATCTTTGAACCCGTTGAAATCTTCTGGGGTATCCTCTAATTTTTAACAATATCTAACTCATTCCTTCATCGTCTGTGAACATGCTTGGGATTTTATTCTCTCGGGATTTATCTTGGAAAGATTATATTATCTCTCGTGTAAAATCTGCTTCCAAGAGATTAGGCGTGCAAAGCCGACTCCGTACATTATTATTACTGGACAGTTGTTGACTATATACACGGGTCTTATTCACCCCTGTGTTGAGTACAACTCGTATGGGGTGGCTCCCCACATACAGCTCTTCTCAACAAAGTGCAGTCAAAAGCTTTTCGTCCCATTAACACTCCTCTTACTGGTTCTCTTCAACGTCTGTCTCTTTGCTGCACTGGTGAATCTTTATCTTTTTTCTGTCTCTACTTCAATGGTCACTGCTACTCTGAACACTCTGCTTGCATCCCTCCACCACTACAGCGGGCGCATAGCTCGCATCGACCAGCAAACTTTCATCTCTTTTCTGTCCAGCTGTCTAATAGAAGAGTTGATCGCAACTCCCAGTCCTTCATGTATGCAACATGTGAACTTTGGACTATCTTCCTTTGTCTGTATTTCCTCTTGCCTATGACCTCCAGTCTTTCAAACGCAGTGCATTCATGTATCATAAAGTGAACGAAATTTGCCTCTTTCTCTCTCT
>JAGKTI010016413.1:0-19468 GCA_018397915.1 Birgus latro
TCATCTATAGATAGATAGATGTTTTTTGTGCACGTGCTGGCTAGTCAGGTTGTGCTGGTTTGATGCTGGAGTGACCAAGGCCACATAAATATTACGTTCTGGGGTGTGGGATAGTTGCCCAACAAATGACTAGCTGGGATAGTGCGGGAATGGGGTCGGGTTTGGGATTTAGGTGCCCTTGACTTCAGACAGATAGTGTATGGATGTAGTTTATTGCCAGGATAGATCGTGTAAGGAAAACAAATAGTGTAATTCGAAGACTAATGGGCACCCTTTACAGGATTATGGCATTGGCTATAAATAGATAGATATGTTATGTGCACGTGCTGGCTAGTCAAGTTGTGCTAGTGTGTGGCTGGAGTGACCAAGGCCATATAAATAGTACGTGCAGGGTTGTGGGATATTTCCACATCAAATGACTAGCTGGGATAGTGTGGGAATGAGATCGGGTTTGCGGCTTCGGTGCCCACGACTTCAGATGCATAGTGTAGGGATGTAGTTTATGGCGAAGATAGATCGTGTAAGGAAAACAAATACTGTAACTCAAAGATTTATGGCCACCCTTTAAAGGATTAAGGCATCAGCTATTGATAGATAGATGTGTTTTGTGCACATGCTGGCTAGTCAAGTTGTGCTAGTGTGAGGCTGGAGTGACCAAGGCCGCATAAATAGTACATGCAGGGGTGTGGGATAGGTGCACGATAATGACTAGCTGGGATAGTGTGGGAATGGGATCGGGTTTGCAGCTTCGGTGCCCATGACTTCAGATAGATAGTGTAGGGATGTAGTTTATGGCGAGGATAGATCATGTAATGAAAACAAATGCTATAACTCGAACACTTACGGCTACCCTTTACGGGATTATGGCATTGGCTATAGATAGATAGATTGACATGTTATGTGCACATGCTGGCTAGTCTAGTTGTGCTAGTGTGTGGCTCGAGTGACCAAGGCCACATAAATTGTACATGCTGGACTGTGGGATTGGTGCACAACTAATGACTAGCTGGGATAGTGCAGGAATCGGGTTGGGTTTGGGGCTGAGGCACCCTTGAGAAAGAATAAATAGCTTATTTTTGGGTTGTACGGTAGTTTTTGGCCAGGATAGATCATGTAAGGAAAACACATAACTGGAAGGCAAATGGCCACGCTCTATGGGATTATGGCATCTGGCTCTAGATAGATAGATGTACAGTATTATGTGCACATGCTGGCTTGTCAAGAATGTGCAGGTGTGTGGCTGGAGTGACTGAGGCCACAAAAACATGCATGTCTGGGTGTGGGATAGGTGCACTTCAAATGGCTAGCCAGGATAGTGTGGGAATGGGATCGGTTTTGGGCTGAGACACCCATTACAAGGAATAGATAGTTTAGGGATGTGCACATGCTGGCTAGTCAAGAGTGTGCTGGTATATGGCTGGAGTGATTAAGGCCATGTAAATAGTGCTGTGGGTTGTGGGATAGATGCACGTCAAATGACTAGCTGGGATTGTGCGGGAATGGGATTGGGTTTGGGGGTTTGACGCCTGTGACAAGGAATGGATAGTTTAGGGATGTAGTTTATGGCCTGGATAGAAAGCGTTGGGGTGTAGTTTATGGCTAGAATGTATAGTGGTAGCATATGTTGTGTGCACATGCTGGCTAGCCAAGATGGTGCTACTGTGTGGCTGGAGTGCTAAGAGCCACAAAAAAGTACATTCTGGGGTGTGGGATAGGCGCCCATCAAATGGCTAGCTGGGATAGTGCGTGAATGAGATTGGGTTTGGGTCTAAGTCATCGATGACAGAATAGATATCTTGTGTAGGGATTTACTGTATTATGTGCACATGCTGGCTAGTCAAGGTCGTGCTTGTGTGTGGCTGGAGTGACCATTGCCACATAACCGTAGGTTTACACATACGCAGATTGGACACGACTCGCGAAATGGCAACGGCGTGAAAGTGATTCGCCTCGGTACAATTACACTACGATCACGCTATGCTTGTGGTAGAAACATAACTAGGACTATAAATTTGGAGCGATTTTCCCACTTGGCATGTCACCACCTCTCGACGTGTGAGGATCTCTCCAGCATCTCATCAACATCCCTTCAGCATCTCTCCAGCATCAGCATCTCTTCAGAAGACCAAGACCAATATGGCATTTCATCTGCCTCCCGAACAGCGCCGCCAGTTAATATAGTCTTTTGTGCAGTTCCTGTGTATTTTCTGAAGGATATGAAGGACCAGGCACTGCCGCATCTTCCACTGCAGGTGGTGCAGCATGAAAAGGTGTTGTCTTCTTTCCTGTCTTATTCTTGGGAGGCATTGCTGAGAGGTGCTGTATAGATCCTGCCTTCCCTATGCACTGTAGTCAGCTGAGCTCCTACTTGGAGTCTCAGGCACAGTGTGAATTTATACGTGTGGCCATCTAGTTGTGAACGAATCACGTTCGAATCGCTTCCAAACCACAAGCATGTCAATTCAATATTGCAACCGTCTCGTCCGTGTTGTATTCGCATCACATTCGTGTTTGTTTCGGACACACAACGAGATGCGTAAGCGACTCGAAATAGCGTCAGACGCCACAACTCGATACGAATGCGACAAATGCGATCTGCCGACAGTTCAATGGCGACTCAGACATTTGTCCGCGGCCCAAATTTTAGGACCCCCCAAAATTTGCGAAACGCACAATGTCAGACACGATCACTGCAGCGGTCTTAGACAAATTCGAATAGGACAATCTGGAATACATGCGATCCCTACTCGAATGACTCGTGTCACATCCGTGTACAATCTCCGTATGTGTAAACCTAGCATAAATAGTATGGGCCGGGGTGTGGGATAGGTGCACGTCAAATGACTAGCTGGGAACATGCTGGGATGGGATTGGGTTTAGGGCTTAGATGCCCATGACAAAGAATAGATAGTACATCTATGTAGCTAATGGCCAGGATAGATAGTGTAAAGAAAACACATAATTTGAAGACAAATGGCCACCCTTTATGGGATTATGGCATCGGCTATAGATAGATAGAAAGATGAGTTATGAGGCACATGCTGGCTAGTCAAGTTGTGCTTGTGTGTGGCTGGAGTAACCAAGGCCATGTAAATAGTGCAGTGGGGCGTGGGATAGGTCCACATCAAATGACTAGCTGGGATAGTGCGGGAATGGGATCGGATTGGAGGCTTAGCTGCCCATGATTTCAGATATTGTAGGGATGTAGTTTATGGCAAGGATAAATCGTGTAAGGAAAACAAATAGTGTAACTCGAAGACTAATGGGCACCTTTTACGGGATTACGGCATTGGTTATAGATAGATAGATTGATATGTTATGTGCACATGCTGGCTATTCATGTTGTGCTAGTGTTTGGCTGGAGTGACCAAGGCCACATAAATGGTACGTGCTGGGGTGTGGGATAGGTGCACAACAAATGACTAGCTGGGATAGTGCGGGAATGGGGTTGGGTTTGGGGCTGAGCCACCCTTGACAAAGCCTAGTTTCGGGATGTATGGTAGTTTATGGCCTGGATAGATCGTGTAAGGAAAACATATAACTGGAAAGCAAGTGGCCACACTTTATGGGATTATGGCATCTGGCTCTAGATATATAGATGTACAGTATTATGTGCACTTGCTGGCTAGTCAAGAATGTACAGGTGTGGCTGGAGTGACTGAAGCCACAAAAACATGCATGTCGGGGTGTGGGATAGGTGCATGTCAAATGGCTAGCCAGGATAGTGCGGGAATGGGATTAGTTTGGGGCTGAGACAACCATTACAAGGAATAGATAGTGTAGGGATGTGCACATGCTGGCTAGTCAAGAGTGTGCTTGTGTCTGGCTGGAGTGACCAAGGCCATGTAAATAATTTAGTGCTGTGGGTTGTGGGATAGATGCACGTCAGATGACTAGCTGGGATAGTATGGGATTAGGATTGAGTTTGGGTTTGGGGCTTCAGTGCCCATGACATCAGATAGATAGTGTAGGGATGTAGTTCATGGCGAGGATAGATCGTGTAAGGTAAACAAATAGTGTAACTCGAAAACTTACGGCCAAACTTTACAGGATTATGGCATCGGCTATAGATAGATAGATAGATGTATTTTGTGCACATGCTGGCTAGTCAAGAGTGTACTGGTGTATGGCTGGAGTGACCAAAGCCATGTAAATAGTGCAGTGGGTTGTGGGATAGATGCACGTCAAGTGACTAGCTGGAATAGTGCGGGATTGGGAATGGGTTTTGGGCTTCTGTGCCCATGACTTCAGATTGATAGTGTGAGGATGTAGTTTATGGCCAGGATATATCGTGTAAAGAAAACAAATAGTGTAACTCGAAAACTAATGGGCACCCTTTTCGGGATTATGGCATTGGTTATAGATAGATAGATTGATATGTTATGTGCACATGCTGGCTAGTCATGTTGTGCTAGTGTGTGGCTGGAGTGACCAAGGCCACATAAATAGTACGTTCTGGGGTGTGGGATAGGTGCACAACAAATGGCTAGCTGGGATAGTGCGGGAATGAAGTCGGGTTTGCGGCTGAGGCACCTTTGACAAAGCCTAGTTTTTGGATGTACGATAGTTTATGGCCTGGATAGATCGTGTTAGGAGAACACAACTGGAAAGCAAGTGGCCACCCTTTATGGGATTATGGCATCTGGGTCTGAAAGATGTAAGGTATTATGTGCACTTGCTGGCTAGTCAAGAATGTGCAGGTGTGTGGCTGGAGTGACTTATGCCACAAAAACATGCATGTCGGGGTGTGGGATAGGTGCACGTCAAATGGCTAGCCAGGATAGTGCGGGAATGGGATCGGGTTTGGGGCTGAGACACCCATTACAAGGAACAGATAGTGTAGGGATGTGCACATGCTGGCTAGTCAAGAGTGTGTTGGTGTATGGCTGGAGTGACCAAGGCCATGTAAATAGTGCACTGGGTTGTGGGATGGGATAAATGCATGTCAAATGACTAGCTGGGATAGTATGGCAATGGGATTGAGTTTGGGTTTTGGGCTTCGGTGCCCATAACTTCAGATGGATAGTGTAGGGATGTAGTTCATGGTGAGGATAGATCGTGTAAGGAAAACAAATAGTGTAACTCGAAGACTTATGACCACCCTTTACAGGATTATGGCACCGGCTATAGATAGATAGATAGATGTGTTTTGTGCACATGCTGGCTAGTCAAGTTGTGCTAGTGTGTGGCTAGAGTGACCAAGGCCACATAAATGGTACGTGCTGGGGTGTGGGATAGGTTCCCAACAAATGACTAGCTGGGATAGTGCGGGAATGGGTTCTGTTTTGCGGCTGAGGCACCCTTGACAAAGCCTTGTTTCAGGATGTACGGTAGTTTTGACCTGGATAGATCGTGTAAGGAAAACGCATAACTGGATGGCAAATGGCCATCCTTTTTGGGATTATGGCATCTGGCTCTAGATAGATAGATGTACAGTATTATGTGCACTTGCTGGCTAGTCAAGAATGTGCAGGTGTGTGGCTGGAGTGACTGAGGCCACAAAAACATGCATGTCGGGGTGTGGGATAGGTGCACTTCAAATGGCTAGCCAGGATAGTACGGGAATAGGATCGGGTTTCGGGCTGTGACACCCTTTACAATGAACAGATAGTGTAGGGATGTGCACATGCTGGCTAGTCAAGAGTGTGCTGGTATATGACTGGAGTGACCAAGGCCATGTAAATAGTGCAGTGGGTTGTGGGATAGATGCATGTCAAGTGACTAGCTGGGATAGTGTTGGAATGGGTTTGGGTTTTGGGCTTCGGTGCCCATGACTTCAGATAGATAGTGTGAGGATGTAGTTCATGGCGAGGATAGATCGTGTAAGGAAAACAAATAGTGTAACTCGAAGACTTGCGGCCACCCTTTACAGGATTATGGCATCGGCTATAGATAGATAGATAGATGTGTTTTGTGCACATGCTGGCTAGTCAAGTTGTGCTAGTGTGTGGCTGGAGTGACCAAGGCCACATAAATGGTACGTGCTGGGGTGTGGGATAGGTGCCCAACAAATGACTAGCTGGGATAGTGCGGGAATGGGGTTGGGTTTTGCGGCTGAGGCACCCTTGACAAAGCCTAGTTTCAGGATGTAGAGTAGTTTATGGCCTGGATAGATCGTGTAAGGAAAACACATAACTGGAAGGCAAATTGGCACCCTTTATGGGATTATGGCATCTGGCTCTAGGTAGATAGATGTACAGTATTATGTGCACTTGCTGGCTAGTCAAGAATGTGCAGGTGTGTGGCTGGAGTGAGTGAGGCCACAAAAAGATACATGTCGGGGTGTGGGATAGGTCCACATCAAAAGACTAGCTGCGATAGTGCGGGAATGGGATCTGGTTTGGGGCTGAGACACCAAATTACAAGGAATAGATAGTGTAGGGATGTGCACATGCTGGCTAGTCAAGAGTGTGCTGGTGTATGGCTGGAGTGACCAAGGCCATGTAAATAGTGCAGTGGGTTGTGGGATAGATGCACGTCAAGTGACTAGCTGGGACAGTGCGGGATTGGGATTGGGATTGGGTTTTGGGCTTCAATGCCCATGACTTCAGATAGATAGTGTGAGGATGTAGTTTATGGCCTGGATATATCGTGTAAAGAAAACAAATAGTGTAACTCGAAGACTAATGGGCACCCTTTTCGGGATTATGACATTGGTTATACATAGATAGATTGATATGTTATGTGCACATGCTTGCTAGTCATGTTGTGCTAGTGTGTGGCTGGAGTGACTGAGGCCACAAAAACATGCATGTCAGGGTATGGGATAGGTGCACGTCAAATGACTAGCTGGGACAGTGCTGGAATGGAATTGGGTTTTGGGCTTAGGTGCCCATGACTTCAGATAGTGTATGGATGTAATTTATGCTCAGGATAGGTCATGTAAGGAAAACAAATACAGTAGTGTAAATCGACGACTAATGGGCACCCTTTACGGGATTACGGCATTGGCTATAGATAGATAGATAGATTGCAATGTTATGTGCATATGCTGGCTAGTCATGTTGTGCTAGTGTGTGGCTGGAGTGACCAAGGCCACATAAATAGTACGTGCTGGGGTGTGGGATAGGTGCACAACAAATGACTAGCTTGGATAGTGCGGGAATGTGGTCGGGTTTGCGGCTGAGGCACCCTTGACAAAGCCTAGTTTCGGAATGTATGATAGTTTATGGCCAGGATAGATCTTGTAAGGAAAACACATAACTGGAAGGCAAGTGGCCACCCTTTATGGGATTATGGCATCTGGCTCTA
This sequence comes from Birgus latro, assembly GCA_018397915.1. Classification (NCBI taxonomy): domain Eukaryota; kingdom Metazoa; phylum Arthropoda; class Malacostraca; order Decapoda; family Coenobitidae; genus Birgus; species Birgus latro. Next base: position 7,252 of record JAGKTI010016413.1, read on the forward strand.
GATAGATAGATGTACAGTATTATGTGCACTTACTGGCTAGTCAAGAATGTGCAGGTGTGTGGCTGGAGTGACTGAAGCCACAAAAACATGCATGTTAGGGTGTGGGATAGGTGCACGTCAAATGGCTAGCCAGGATAGTGCGGGAATGGGATCGGTTTTCGGGCTGAGACACCCGTTACAAGGAACAGATAGTGTAGGGATGTGCACATGCTGGCTAGTCAAGAGTGTGCTGGTGTATGGCTGGAGTGACCAAGGCCATGTAAATAGTGCAGTGGGTTGTGGGATAGATGCACGTCAAGTGACTAGCTGGGATAGTGCGGGAATGGGATTGGGTTTTGGGCTTCGGTGCCCATGACTTCAGATAGATAGTGTGAGGATGTAGTTTATGGCCTGGATATATCGTGTAAAGAAAACAAATAGTGTAACTCGAAGACTAATGGGCACCCTTTTTGGGATTATGGCATTGGTTATAGATAGATAGATTGCAATGTTATGTGCACATGCTGGCTAGTCAAGAGTGTGCTAGTGTATGGCTGGAGTGACCAAGGCCATGTAAATAGTGCAGTTGGTTGTGGGATAGATGCACGTCAAATGACTAGCTGGGATAGTGCGGGAATGGAATTGGGTTTTTTGCTTAGGTGCCCATGACTTCAGATAGAGTATGGATGTAATTAATGCTCAGGATAGATCATGTAAGGAAAACAAATAGTGTAACTCGACGACTAATGGGCACCCTTTACGGAATTATGGCATCGGCTCTAGATAGATAGATAGATTGCAATGTTATGTGCACATGCTGGCTAGTCATGTTGTGCTAGTGTGTGGCTGGGGTGACCAAGGCCACATAAATAGTACGTGCTGGGGTGTGGGATAGGTGCACAACAAATGACTAGCTGGGGTAGTGCGGGAATGTGGTCGAGTTTGCGGCTGAGGCACCCTTGATAAAGCCTAGTTTCGGGATGTATGGTAGTTTATGGCCAGGATAGATCGTGTAAGGAAAACACATAACTGGAAGGCATGTCGCCACTCTTTATGGGATTATGGCATCTGGCTCTAGATAGATAGATGTACAGTATTATGTGCACTTGCTGGCTAGCCAAGATTGTGCAGGTGTGTGGCTGGATTGACTGAAGCCACAAAAACATGCATGTCGGGGTTTGGGATAGGTGCACGTCAAATGGCTAGCCAGGATAGTGCGGGAATGGGATCGGGTTTCGGGCTGAGACACCCATTACAAGGAATAGATAGTGTAGGGATGTGCACATGCTGGCTAGTCAAGAGTGTGCTGGTGTATGGCTGGAGTGACCAAGGCCATGTAAATAGTGCAGTGGGTTGTGGGATAGATGCACGTCAAATGACTAGCTGGGATAGTGCGTGAATGGGATTGGGTTTTGTGCTTCGGTGCCCATGACTTCAGATAGATAGTGAATGGATGTAGTTTATGGCCAGGATAGATCTTATAAAGAAAACAAGCAATGTAACTCGAAGACTAATGGGCACCCGTTTCGGGATTATGGCATTGGTTATGTATAGGTAGATTGATATGTGCACATGCTGGCTAGTCATGTTGTGCTAGTGTTTGGCTGGAGTGACCAAGGTTACATAAATAATACGTGCTGGGGTGTGGGATAGGTGCGCAAAAAATGGCTAGCTGTGATAGTGAGGGAATGAGATTGGATTTGGGTCTGAGGCACCCTTATCAAAGAATAGATATTTGAGGGATGTATTGTATTTTATGGCCAGGATAGATAGTGTTGGGATGTTTAATGTGCACTTGCTGGCTAGTCAAGACTGTGCTAGTGTCTGGCCGGAATGACCAAGACTTCACATGGTGTGGTGTGGGGTAGGTGCACGTCAAATGGCTAGTTGGCATAGCGCAGGGATGGGATAGGGTTTGGGTCTGAGGCACCCATGACAATGGATAAATTGTATAGGGATGTAGTTAATGGCTAGGATAGATAGTGTAGTGATGCATTGTGTGCACATGCTGGCTAGTCAAGGTTGTGCTAGTTTGTGGCTGGAATGCTGAAGCCCACATACATAGTGCATGCTGGGGTGTGGGATAGGTGCACATCAAATGGCTAGCTGGGATAGTGCAGGGATGGGATCGGGTTTGGGGCTTAGATGTCCATGACAAGCCAAAGTAATGATTTTTTCTTTTCCAGAGTTCATGGGAGGCGGAAGTAATGCCATTTCCCATTATGAATTTGGGATGGAGGGAATGAGTTGTGAGTGGAGAGGAGAGGAAGTGTGCATGTAAGTGAGTGGGAAGAGAAGTGAGAAGATGAGAAGGAAGGGGAGGAGAGAAGGTGTGTGTTTAACAGAGAGTGGAGGAGGTGTGTGTGTGAGTGAGCGAGGAGAGGCGGGGAGAGTTTTTTTCTTTTTGTAGATGTGGTGTCTGCAGTTCTTCCAGTGGTATGAGCTAGGTAGGTGCACATGGCTAGCCTTTAGTGCATTGGTGTGGCAAGTGCTGGGTGCCACAATATCAGTTTTTCCAGGGGTATGAGGTAGTCAGATGCACACGGCTTGCCTATATGTGCAGTGGTGTGGCAAGTGCTGAGTGCCACAAAACCAGTTCTTCCAGGGGTATGGGCTAATTAGATGCACAAGGCAAGCTTGAACTGTGTAGGGATGGGATGGGGTGTGGGTGCCCATGACAAGTCAGTATAGGGTAGCTAGGTTGGTGTGTGAGTGGAAGTGGGAGGCAGAGTTAATGCCACTTGGCCATTGAAATTCTCAGAGTGGAGAGGAGTTTAGGTGAATGTAGAGAATGTGAGGTGCTTGAGTGGAGAGAAATGTGAGATGGTGGTGAGAATGGAAGTAGAAGTGGAAGAACAGTGGTTGGAGCGGTGAGAATGCGAAGTGTTGATGTGTGGGTGTGTGAAGTGATTGCAATATGAGATGGTGAGTGTGTAGGGAGGTGGAGGGACAGGGTTTGGAGTGATGAGAATGCAGGGTGAGTGTAGAGCAAGAAGCAGAGGGATGGTGGAGAATGAGAGAGAGAGGGAGATTGTGTGTGTGTGTGTTTCTCTTCCTTTCCTAGGTGTGTTGTGGCTGGAGTGATCCTGGTTTGGCAGTCAACGAAATCGCCTGGTGGGAGTCGACCAAGATTACTGTCACCTGACGCCGTAGTAATAATAGGTAAGTGGATATAATTTTGCCATTACAGTATATGCTTAACCCCATCAGTCTCATGTTGTTTTTATGATGTTTTGTTCTTGCTACCTCCTTACAGTTTGATTCAGCTTTGGAAAATCGTTTCAAACTGGAAGGATGGTAGTTGCAACCCTAGGCCCATTTGAATTTGAACCTGGCAGACTGCAGGCTAAAGTTGCACTTATCCTGCAGTCTACCATCTTCCTTTTGAGGGATCGGGAGTGAGTTTGAAGGATGTTTGTATATTGAGGCATAGTTCAGTAATGGTTGGTTATATGGTTACCACCCAGCTTAGTACAGTACTGGTTTCCTCTGTTAAAATAAACTTGTCACTTAGTGTAGTCACCTGAAGGCAGCACTACATAGTGAGTGGATGATGGGTATCCCTACTTTAAAAAATCTGTGTTAATTGTTTGACTACCACAGTTCACATCAGACCCCTACACATTATAAGGGGTAATATGGGATTACTGTATGTGTTCTGTGTTAACATCTCACTAAATAAGGTCCTTCCTAAACAGTCTGGCAGTATAAAGAGTAAAAGTGAATTAACTTCTGCTGTACCAAAGAGGTTACTAGAGACTTGTCTAATGACTTTTAATTAACTTTGTATTACAGTGGCAAGAATATGGTGTCACAGAGTCCAGTTCTTATGACTGTACCACCAGTCCAGAATGGGACAACCTTAGCATGTATTCAGTATAGACAGTGGGTGTTGAGACCAGAGTGGTGTCATGTAAAGTTTTGAGTAGGACTGCTGAGCCTCAAGAACAAACTGTGTAATTAGAGCTGAGTTAAATACAAAAAGGGTTTGGCACCAGTACCTTTTTAACTGAAGTCAGTGAATTGCCTCAGTCTTGCAGGTCGTGTGATGTGCATCTGTAAAAAGGGAAATACAGTATAAAGACAGGGTTAGGGTTAGGGTAGTGAAGTAGTCAGGATTCTGGTCAGTTGAATGGTGTTGGTATGAGTGTATGGCTCACTTCACTGGGAATGCTGTTAATAGTTCTCCTTATTTTGTGCTGTCTTGTTTTCTGGATTGTGCCTCACCCCATCCTAAGGAGGGAAAAGAGGTCAAAAAGATGATGCTGATAGTGATGAGAATACTGTAGTCTATTTGATTGACCTGTGCATCTGAGATGTATGGGGCAAGTAGGATGTGTTAGATTCGCAGCCGCTGATTGGCTGCCGATGATGTCATTGAAGCAAATGCAGACATGTATTGTAGTGCAACATGTGGACATAGGTGTACACCGTGGGTGTATATTATAGTGCAACATGCAGATGTAGGTGTACACCATGGGTGGATATAATAGTGCAACATGCAGATGTAGGTGTACACCATGGGTGGATGTAGTGCAGCATGTGGACGTGGGTGTACACCTGGGTGGATAATTTACTTCAAATGTCAATCATTGTTTTAAAAAACTTTATAATCAGCTTTAATTTTCTTTGATAACAGTAAACTTTTAAAGCTCATTTTGACCTCTTTAGCTTTGGAAATTATTCCATATTTAAACTGGCTGCTTATATTGCAGGCAGTTTAAAAATATAAATATCTATCTCTCTCTGTTTATTGCCAGATGCCTCCATGTCGCCCTGTCCCCTGCCATTTCATTGCCTTGCTCCCAGCTTACACCCCCCTCTCTCATATACCTCTCCACTCCATCCCTCCAGCTCATCCTTGGCCTCCCTCTCCCCCCCTCCACCTCACTCATATATGCTCTCCTCATCAGTCTCTCACTCTTCATCCTCTCCACATGGCCAAACCACCTCACTGTGTTTCTCCTAACACTTCCTCTCACATCCACACCACAACGCTCCTTCATTTCCTCATTTGTCAGTCTGTCTCTCCATGTGACTCCACATGCCCCTCTCAAATAACTCATTTCCACTGTTCTCACTCTTGACTTCCGTCTCCCCAACAAGGTCCAAGGTTCACTTCCATACATTAGAGTTGGTATCACAATACTGTCATGTAGTAGCTTTTTCATTTCCATGCTCATTTCCCTGTTTCTTATCACTGCTTTCAAAGAACCAGCAACCTTTCTTCCTTGTTGTACCCTTTCAAGCACCTCACTCTCTAAACTTCTGTCCTTATTCATCACACTACCCAAATACTTAACGCACTCGCATTTTCCATTTCCTCCTCATCTAACTTCACTGTACATTCACTAACTTCATTTCTCTCAAAGACCATAACTTTACTCCTCCCTTCATTCACCGTTAGATTCCGTTTCTTATGCACTCTACCAAGCCTTGCAGCTCCCCTTCGTCTTCACTTAACAACACAGTATCAGGGAGTTTCCAAACACTGCCCTCTCTCATTATGGTCACTCCAACATCCACTGTCCTACCCTGTATCTGTTTTATAACCCCATCCAAGTACAGATTGAACAACCATGGGGACATGACACATTCCTGTTTCAGTCCAACCTTCAGATAGTAAAATTCAGTCAGTTCACTATCCACACGCACTGCAGCCTTAGCACCCTCATATGTACTCTTCATGGCCTTCAACAACTTCCCATGTACTCCATATATCCTTAATGTTTTCTACAATCCTTGTCTATCCACGATGTCATATGCTTTCTCCAAATCCATGAAGGCTGCATACAACTACTTTCCCTTCTCTATAAACTTTTTCACTAAAGATCTAAGAATGAATATCTGATCTCCCTGTTCTTCTCCAGCTAAATCCTCTGTTATTTCCCTAACTCTGTCAATAACTATTCTACCATATACTTATCCTATTACACTAAGAGGACAAATGCCCCTTTGATTACCACACACTTCTTTTTTCCCTTTTCTTTTGAACAGGGGAATAATTATACCTGCTTTCCAATCCTCCAGAACTCTACCTTCCTCCCAGGCCAATCTGCACATCTTCCACATCTATTCTACTTCTATGTCTCCCCCATGCTTCAGCATTTCACCACACACTCCATCAATTCCTGGGCCTTTCCCCATTTTAACTTTCTTCGTTGCTTCCACAACTTCTGTCCTACTGATTTTTTCCTCTCTTCTCCCAGCCATTCCCCAGCCACATATACTTGCATTACTTTCATTCTGTGTTCAATAATTCCTTAAAGTGCTGTCTCCATCTGCTCACTTTCTCTTCCTTCTCCACTAATAATCTACCATTTTGATCTTTCACTCCCCAACTAACTTCTTTGGCACCCTGTCCAACTCTCTTTACGTCTTTCCAGAACATTTTTTTACATTCCCTCCACTTTACACTCAAATCCCTCATCCACACTTTTCTTACTCTCTATTAATAATCTTTTCACATCTCTCTTCCTCTCTACGTATAACTCTCTCTTTCGTCTCTCAACTTCTTCCATGCTCCTGTTTCTCATTCACTCACTATATGCTTTCTTCTTTTGTGCCACAGCCTCTCTCACCTCTTCATTCCACCCCTGCACCCCCTTTTGTCTTCTCTTCATCCCACACACGACCTCACATGCTGCACAGATTTCTTCTGTGAATATCTTGCACACATCTTCCACGCCCCCCATCTGCTCCAATCCATATTTACCCAGTCGCTCCTCCACTTCCCTTGTATATTTTGCCTTTTTTCCATCCTCTTATAACCTTTCCACTCTCTTTTTATGAACTACTACCTCCTGTCTGTCCCTTCTATTTCTCCATTTCATTTCTGACCACTTCCAAGTGGTGGTTAGAAAGTCCACTCCCTCAACCTCTGTATACTCTCACATCCAGTACACACCTTCTCATCCTTTCATCTACACACACATAATTAATCATTGCCTTCCATTCATTCAGTTCACCACCCACCCTTCTTATCATTTGCCATGTATACCTATGAATCATTTTGTGCCTGAAAAGGGTATTGGCTATCACCAACCCCCTCCCGGCACAAATGTCCACTAAAGCACTCCCATTCTCATCCATCTCTGCTGGCGCACCCACTCACCAACTACTCCATCCACCTTCACATTCCTTACTTTTCCATTCATCTTGGCAATCAAAAACACTCTCTCATTCCTTTCAAACTTTTCCATGCATGCTTCCACATTTGTCCAGAACTCCTCTCTCACTCTGCTTGCATGATCTTGCATTGGCGCATACATGCACACAATTGCCCACATTTGTAGTCCAACTTTCACTTTTACCCACACAAGCCTTGAGCCAGCTGATCCATACTCTCTTATATTCTTCTTCCATCTGTTACTCACAACAATACACTCCTTCTTTTGCCCTCTCATTCTCACCTACTCCTGCGCATGTACCCCATCCATATTCCCATTCTCTCACACTCTCACCTCTACATTTAGTTTCAGTTAGTCCACATACGTCCACTTTTGCACTCTCAAGCACCTGGACAATCTCTCTTACTTTCACCTCATCATTTGCACCCCTTGCATTCCATGTAGCTATCTGTACCATGTCCTTTATTCGGTCCTTAGTCGTCACCTTTTGGTCCTTCCTGGTCCGAGGCTTCTTTTTCGTATTTTTAGTTAGTTGTTTTCCAGGAAGGGGAACTAACCCTCCGCCAACACACTTGTTGTCATGTAGGGAACACGTGTTGGTTGGTTAGAAGGTTGCCACCCAACGTTGTAAATACATTCCTGGTTTACAGGAAATAATTTGGCTTGCCACTCAGTGTAGAGCTACCCCCAAAACAGAATACCACTGCACTAAGTGGGTGGTTGATGGGCACCCCCACCTACCCCTGTATATGTGTTAAAATAAGAAGAGCTGTAGTTTGACATCACTGGCGGCCAACCAACAGCCCCAAATCAAACCCGACTCGTCTCATACAGGTCGGTTAAATAGGGTATAATAGAAGTTAATGTCCTGAGAATACTAATATAAGTTAATGTCTTTTTCTTTTTTCAGATTTTTATTTTCTGTGAACTAGTTATCGGTGGATCGGTGGACCTAAGTCAACATGTCATCACAGCATAAAAACTCATCGCTGGAGCAACCCCTGGTGTCATCGGGTCGTGAGTTAAATCATGCTAGGGCTCGGTTAGGTCTTGGTAGGGACGGTTAGGAATTGTAACACTTATTTTTGGAGCACAAGATAATGCTGTCTCTTTTCAGAAGCTGTTGGTATGTGGGTTTTATTAGCAGCATGTGTTTTGCCTTGATGCATTCTCCTTGCCTGGCTGACTCATTCATGAAGTGATGCCGCATGAAGCAAGAGGGCGACCTGCGTGGAGTTGGTGTGATTGGGAGGTGGTCTGTGTGGACCTGGCTTGATTGGAAGGTGACCAATGTGGACCTGGCTTGATCAGATGGTGGCCTGTGTAGACTTGGCCAGACCCGCTGGATAATGCTGTGGGTATGTGGTGCCAGCAGAGAACCATAACACCATCTTTAGTTTTGTGATGTGTGTGAACAGTGTGGTTTGAGAATGACCATAGATTGAGAGAGATGTTTGAATTGCTTGTGAATAGAGAAAGAACAGTTGGTGGTTGTTGAGAGAAAATGGGACTAATTTGCAGGTGAATAGATGAATTAATAAAGACACCTGCATTGTGAGAAGAGGTTACCCTTGTTGGAAGTTGGCTTGACTTGATTAAGGTGAAAAGAATGTGGTGTTTTTTAGTAGAGATTTCATGAGAGTATTGTGATAGTATTGTGGTTTGAGAGTAACAGTAGATGACAAGGTGGACGATTCCCTGGTGAAAGGAGAAACCATCATTTATAAAGTTTTGAGAGTACAGTAAACCCATGGTTAGCACAAACCACTCTAGCATGATTTTAATGTAGCATGTTATGGAAAGAAAATATGCATACAATATTTAACACAAATATGATCACCGACATGGGTAACATGACAATCATCGTGAAGAACATTTGTTAATTGTGTGAAGATTCCATGTCAGTTTCAGTTTCCCTGTGTTTTTCACCCATGTTGAGCCACACACACTATTCTGCCACTTCATTTGTGTTTGGCTGCACCCTTAACCTTGATAACAAATGTAGGTTAACAACCTCCTGTAGTGTTTGGATGGCAAAAGATTATCAGTAGTGTAGTACCTTATGCTCTAAAATATGAAATTTACAGTGTCCTAAAATGTGTGATTGTGCCTGATTTTGTTTGTCATTTCAAACACCACAAAGCCCCTATTCACAGTGTAATAGAAAAAAAAAATACTGTTAAGTTAAAAGCTGTGGTGAAAAGTGGTACTCAGGTACGTAAAAATGAGAGAGAGAGAGAGAGAGAGAGAGAGAGAGAGAGAGACTCCTATTGAGGTTCATTAGTATCCAGTTTCTGTAAGAGAAAGTGTGCCATGGTAACCTGGCTGTGAATCCTCTCCATTCAGAGGTTGCACAGTGGTTTATTAAGTCTTAGTTAATTTGAGTATGGTGTCTGCATTTGACTTTTGAAAATATTCCCAACTAATCTCAGCTTTAGCACCTGAACAGTTGTCATAGTGTCATTAAAATCCACTTTTTTTTCATAATTTTGTAGTTCATAAACCTTCAATTAATTTGGAATTATTCCAGCATAAAACAACTTACCACCTGTCTGCTCCATTTGCATCGACACAGCTGATCATAGACTGATGTCTGCATTGCTGTGCTGCTTAGACGTGTTTGTTTAGAAGTAAAGAGTTAAAAATTATTTTATATTTTAATTTTTGCATGTTTAGGGTACTACTGAACACTGTAATAAGTACATATTATCTTCAGTGCTGGTGATCTTGAGTGATAAATATGTTGGATATTTTGTGGTGGTGGATCGTAATCCCCATTTTTGCTTGTATATAATGGTATGATAAGCATGAGTTATGGGTAGCATGACTCGTGCGTGTACATATCCCTCGTGCTAACCAAGGGTTCACTATAATTGTAAAGTTGCTATAGATTATGATTATCTGCTGAACAGATAAACTTTCATTGATATAGCTTTGAGAGTAACATTGTTGTTGTTGTTGTTGTTGCAGTTGCTGTTGACAACTGCAGTCTGTCAGGCCAAGCAGGCCCATCAACCACAGACAAGTAACTGCCCCTGCTGGGCTGTCCCATGCAGTGAACCAATGTTTTCTTGTGGATGACAGTGCCCCATCACAGCGAGGTGTGGGGAACAGTGTGGAGATTTGGTTCTTGGATGTACATTGCATTTGCGTCTCCACCCAGTTAAAAGGGGCACCATAGCAGCTTCCTTTTCACTCTACAGTTTAGTTATATGGTTACCACCCAGCACTGTAAATGATTCCCTGAGTTGTCATCCAACGTAGAGCCACCTTAAGTAGAGAGGAGTAACAAAAAGTGAAGAAAGGAAAGGGTGACTTAGGACTATATGTAGGGTATTAGGTTAAATTTGAAGACCAGTTGCCATTCAGTCTATCCCTGGGAATAGGTTGTTGCTGTGTAGTCTTAGCCCAGAACTTGACTGAGTACATGTGTTTGAGTGTCATCTGGGAATGTGTGAGACCTTCTGCTACACCTTGATAGTACTGTTCAGTATGATGGCAACCAGCCACTTCCTTAATAGGTGAAGGAAACTTAATACTTTGTATTCTGTACTTTGATTGTATTTCAGGGGAAGGTAAATCTTGTGCTATGGTAAGTTTATTTTCATCTGACAAAGATTTGTAACTGCTTTTTAGCTCGATGGCCGCATATTGTCAGATTGGAGGGTTAATGTGAATAGTAATGAGGAAGGCTCATCCCATATCATAGCTAAACTTCACTGACTTGTTCTAGAGCCGTCCAGTTCTCTCACGAAAATGAACTGACTAAAGTTGCTTGTAATCAGTGATATGCCATTTGTAAATGATCAAGTGGATAGCAGTAGTCGTGCTGTGATAAGATAATATTAATTGATCCCTGATGTTTTGTTAATCTTTTTCAGGTGTCTGTGTTCTTAAGAGTGGATCTTGGCTCATGATAACAGAGCTGGCCGAATCTAAAGGGAACGTAAGAGGTAATACATACATGCATTAAAAAATAAAGACCCCATGCATCCTCATAAGGAGTCCACATATTGGGGATGGCCATGGTACAGTGATGTTTCCTCTGGACTAGAAGCTCAACCCCAGTCCCCAGATCAGCTGATTACTCCCCAGCAGTTACTAGAAGCCGTTGGAAAAAAATGTAATTTGAGATGTCTAATAATATCAAGTACCAATGAGAGTCTCAGCTTAAACTTTTGACATCATGTAGAGTCACTCAGAAAAATCACAAAGTGACTGTACTATGGCTGAATATTTCCCACCAAAGAGTGATGATAGTGGGGCTAGGTAAAAAGTCGTGACTGTACTATGGCTGAATATTTCCCACCAAGGAGTGATGATAGTGGGGCTAGGTAACAAGTACTTGCTACTCTTTACTCTTATGGTCTTACCTCCCACCCATCTACAGCACTACCTAAACTCATTATTGGAAAGATTGTATGTAACCTAAATGGAGTGACCCTGCCTGCTCTCAAGGAATTTTGTGCCACTGTTCAATTTTGGATCCATTTCCCTGCAATATTTTACTAACTGATAATTTTAACCCCTTAAATCCTGATACTTTTGCTGCTGCCAGATGATTTTACCTTAGTATATGTCTCACAGGGTTTATTAAGGCTATATCTATTCCTACCAGCTAGAAAGCTGAATAAAATTGTCAGGAGATGGCAAGGATAAAATGAAAAATGCATCCTTGGACTTGTGGTTTAATTTGTGTAGCCTATTTGATTTTGTATATAGGTTATCCATATGGTAACTATAATGAGTTTTCTTAATCTATAATATTGAGTTCCTGCACCCCCCAATCCCTGTCCCCCCCCTTTTTTTTTTCACAGATGGGGACAAAAGTTTGCTTATCATTTTGCCTCTGAACTCGTTTTCCTCTGCTGTCAAATATTTCTAAGCTGGGAGAGTTTGTGTTTCAGTATTTCATTCCTCCCCCCCTTTCCCAAATGGCTGATCCCCCATTTTTCCTTCTTTTTTTTTTTTTCCCCCACTGATTGCTATTCTTCCTAAATGGAGAGATTTTGTTTTAATATTTCTCCTCTATGTACATCTCATGTCCCTCTGCTGGCTAACATTACTAAATTGAGAGAGAGATTTTATGTTTAATATTTCACATCTTT
>JAGKTI010016414.1:0-19467 GCA_018397915.1 Birgus latro
AGGAGAGGAGTAGGGGTACCAGGAGGAGAGGAGTAGGGGTACCAGGAAGAAAGGAGTAGGGGTACCAGGAGGAAAGGAGTAGGGGAGGAAGAGAACAAGGAGGACAAAAAGAGGAAGCCTAATATGAAATACTAAAACACACAGAATAAACACTCCAATATTGTTTTCATTTGTCGTACAATGCCAACCCGGGGTATCATAAGTTTAAGCCTCGGAAACTGCTTGTTAGTCAAATAACTTACTGGCAAACCCCTATCAGTAATTCCCCATTTAAGATACTTTCACTAAGCACAGTTTTTCTCTTAACCTGTCAGTCAAAAATACAAACACTTTTCACATAATATGCTTCTTAATTAATCTCCAAGGTGTGCTGTGAAAGATCAATGTTAATTCATTTAAAAATATTAATTTAAATTTAACACAAATAAATATGATCCTTAAATGTTTGAGAAACAGTCCCTCTTGCTGGGACCTACCCTAAATGTTCACCTATCAGTAATTTATGAGAATATATTTATCAATTATTAAATGAGGAATTACTTTTGGCTGGCATTATACACAAACAAAACTCACAATTTACACATATTGTGGAAAATGTGCCTTTAGATCTCAGAAAATGTTTTAATATAATTCCATCCTAGGCTTATATAAAATGAGCTTCTTAAACTTGAAATTAAGAGTGCATGGTGGGCCTGTTGAAGTGGTTCATTATTTTTGTATATCATTTGTAAAGCCTCCACACTTGCAATTGCCTTGGCTGCTTGATCTCTGGCAGCCTCCCTATTCAGTTCCTAATCCTTGAGTTCACACACACTATGACCTCATCCCAAGTCTTTTTTTTTCAGTCTGCCTCTCGCAACCCTACCCCCGATTCTCACCTTCCGCACCCAATTGTTATAAAAATGTGGTGCTGGGCAGACACCTTCATGTGGTGGCACTGATATAACCAGGCCATGTCCAGTAAAAAGGCCCAGATGCTCACTCACTGACCATTTAAGCCCCTGGAATCCTGACTACTTTACACATTTTCCTCTATATAAGTGCTTCAAAACTATCAACTTTCCCATTCAACACCAGCTGGTGTTCTCAGTGCCAAAGATCCCTCGTGGCTAAACACAGACACAGGACAACCAAGGGACTCTCTGACCAGAAAAGCACGAACACGTAAACCACCACCACCACACCCCAACAAGACCTCCACACAGACTGCCTCCTTCCCCCAGCCTCACTGTGTACCTCTTCAAATATGTTAGTTTATTTATATCAGACAGAACTGGACTAATTCCAAGACACAGTGATATTTAGTAATGAACTTAACTGACCCTCCAGTCTGGCCCCTTGTCAAAGGAAAATAAAATTATTATGGCCGCTCAAACCACCAAGGAAGTTGTACCAGACCCATCACTTGACCACTGCCCCAAATGTATTACAAAGTGACCTCCATCCAATTACAACGTGCAACCATTTCTGTGTTTTATTTTTCCTTTTTTTTTTTTCCTTTTCCTGTTAATAATTTTTCCCTGTACAAACTACCTAGTCACAATCCTTCAACACTACAAGCACAGCCTCACCAACATCCCTCTTCCTTCTCTAACACTATTTTCCTCTTCTCAACACAACACCTCTCTCTTCCCCCTCTCCCCAACACTACATTTCCTTCTTCCTCTTCTACCCTGCACTACACTTCCCTCTTTTTCCTCTACCCTGCACTACACTCCTCTCTTCTACTGCCACCTAACACCTCACACAATTTGTTTTTCCCCAACCTAAATAACCTACATCCTAGGGACTGTGTTGTGAAAAGATTATTTTTTCATACTGTACAGTAGCTAAAACAAGTATCTGTACATACTACATCAGAAAGTTTATTATATATATACTTTTATTCTATTTTTTTTAATGCAAAGAAGAAACTGAAGGCCTGAAGCTTGCATGAGTGTTCTCTCCAAGAAAAAAATAAAATACAGCTAAATTCAAGATCCGTTCATTTTGAGATGCCTGGACAAACTGCCTTAAAACTGAAGATTTAGGGTGATAATTACTGGGCCATGAAGCTTGTAATATTGTAAATTCACACTAATACATTTTACAATGTAGTGGTATATATCTTCCAGTAAATTAACCACTCTTTCTAAACAGTATATCTTTTCTCTCTGTATTGATAAGCTTCTGATACGGTATCCTAAATAAGTGTACTCAAATTATTACATGGTATTCAGTGTCAAGGCAATTTGTATGCATTAACTCCAAGGCTACACAAATCCATTCTGTCACTTTTTATTACTCTACTTTCCTTCCTTTTCAGGTGGCTTTACATAAGGTGACAAGCCTAAAGGTTTCTTAGAAGCCAGGAAACCACTTACAGAGCTGGGTGGTAACCATATAACCAACCCATACGTGTTCCCTGCATGTGAAGAGGTTCTTGGCGGAGGGTTAGGGTTCCTCCTCGTCAGATAACCAACTCAAAGACAAAATGACCACCCCTAATGGGATCAAGGTGTCTGGCTATAGACAGATGGACACTGTACACCACATGTTAGCTGTGGTAAGAACTGTTTCCCAATACTGAGAGACAGCAATCATATGTGATACTGTTCTTGGTGGGTCAAAGCGTGTATATCAACCCTCCTTAGATATCACTTGTTACGTTCACAATTTTGGCAACACTAACCCCCTCCTGCACAGATGCTTGTTTTGGCTACTGTTTACACTCACTACCCAGCACCTACACCCAGTCAACACCTACACAAGTGCTTCAAAAACATCTGTTCTCATCCTACACCCAGTACTAAATTTCACAAAGAAATATTTGATACACTTTTCTTCTCCCCCTTAAAACGGCCCCCATTCAGAGAGGAGAACTGTACTGTGAAAATCCATGGCATTTCACAGTCCAGGTCATCAGCTCCGACCACCTGCACTATTGCAGTCCGCTGATGGCTGTGGCCGTCAACCTTCTGCCGTTTTATTTATTTTTAATTTATTTATTGTTTCACTCTGTACATAGCTACCACCTACAGCATAAAATATGATGCTTGTCATAACAAATACCATGAAAAGCATGTAATCAAAACTTACACTACACAGAGTGCTTCAAAAAAATCTATTCTCATCCTATACCCAACACAAAATTTCACAAGGATATATATTTTTTCTCCCCCCTAAACGGCCCCCATTCGAAACGAACTGTATTGTGAAAAGCACATGGAATTTCACAGTACAGGTCACCGGCTCCGACCACCTGCAACTCCGACCATACACAATACCGGTAGCCTAAGTGCAGTCCGCCAGCGGCTGTGGCCGTCATCCACCTTTTTTTATTTATTTATTTATTTTCTTTAACAATTTCAGATGGTACATAGCTACTACCTAGATACAAAACACAAGCCTTCAAGAACCATCATGAGACACCCACCCTTCAAACACAACCACACCCAGAGAAACAATTACACCTACACTCTCTCTACTCTAACTTGGTTTAAAAATGGCTTATGCTCTCATGAATGCTGAGTTATAAGAATACAGGAAACTGGCATTAAAATATGATGCCTGTCATGATGAAAAGCTATGGAAAGAATGTAGATCTGTAATAATGCTTGTCAGTGGGAAATGTTTTAAAAAAAGCTGCGTAAACATGACAATTTGTGCCAAGTTAGAGTGAAATGAGTATAACCAGACTTCCACACAATCATCACCTTTCTCTACTTCAGTGCTAAGACAACATACAACTCACAGACAATACACTATGCCCACAGTGTAATGCCTCCTGTCACACCACAACACACTCACCACACACACTATCACACCACAAAACACTCATCACATGTACCACAGTGTAAGGCCTCCTCCCACACACCACACCACACACTGCCACAACAGACAATCTTTCAACATACACATCTTTGGGGCTGCCAGGATTTCTGTAGTCAATCAAGTGGGATTACAAGCCAAGATTTACTAATACACAGCAAATATTCTTCAAAACAGCATAATCTTCATCTAATAGGCCTTATCATCTACTGACAAAGGAAGAAGATATAAGAATTAATTGTTATGCTAAGGGAAGGTGGGGCAAACACTCTCAGTACAGGTGATGGGAGGGGCAGAGCCAATATCTCTCTCTTTCAATTTTATTTCCAGTGAACAAAGAACAAAAAATGAACAAGCATCAAGGGGGAGGACTAGTGATGTGGACTAATCATCATCATCATCATCATAACCAATTATCTTCCAATCATCGTAACCATTTATTTTTATTTTTATTTTTCAAGCAGTCACACCCCTATTCATTCATTTATTTATTTTTTTACATATGGGTGTATTGTACAGGGCCCATAAAGCACAGACGAAACCCCAAGAGGGAGAAACAGGCCAACTGCAATCCCACTGAAATGATTCTGACACTCATTCACTCACCATTCAAATCCCAGTACCTTACACACACACACACACACAGACACAAATCATTGGGACATCACACATCCTTGCTCACTCCAACACTGATATTAAACCACCATCATTTATGTACGTTCTTTTTCCTCTCTCTCTAGACTCAACACAACCCCAACCTAATGCAAGACAACAACACCATCACCCAAACGATACACAGACTAAGGAAACGCAACAATGAAGGAGAATATACCAACAACACAGCCTTAGAATAAAGATAACGATGGTTCTAAAATGTATAAACAATTGCCTGTGCTGGTGGACGGCTTATAACTTTACCCAACAACCTCTGCCTAATATTGCATACAACAGGGACCTGACAGGCAAATTAGGTCTTGCACGGGCTTGGGAAAATATGGCAAATGACTGTGTGATACGAAGTGGTATATGAAATTAGTTCAGTTCATTGGGCACCTTAGGATCTTTCCATATCTATCTATCTATCCATAGCCCGACACTCTAATCCATATATTTATAAAATTTTAAACACCTGAACATCAGCGGCACATTTTCGCACGTAACACATAAGAACAGAAATATAAAGATAACATATTACACTTCAACACACACACCTATGGTCAGTATATTTCCACCTGACAAAACAAGGCAACTTTTATAACTTCAGTACTAAATCATTGGTGTATAAAATTCAATAGGCCTTAGTGATGAGGTAGGGATGAGTTGCCTTGGTTACTATTCAAATTAACTTAGTCTGACTATACTTGGCCATAATCCAAGCTAGAGGTCATGAATCTCTGTCAGGCAAAAGCAAGCTGACTATAGATACAAACAGGCACCAAAAAAACACACCCACATCAATATATAAACATACAGTCAGCCACAGGAAAAAAAATATTAACAGGAAACATAAACTGTATTAACGACAAATGTTCATATACATGCAGGGAAAAATGTCCACTCATTAACCTCTGACCTAAATGAAGGGAATCAAGTGGGGATGTTTAATGAAGGGAATCAACTCAAGATGCTCATTAATCTTTGCCATAAATAAATGTTAACTAAGGATGCCTGTTAGTGTTAAATTCTCAGTGCTATTTGAGGCAATACATATTTCTTTTTTAAGCAGAGATGAAAAAAACGAAGGCTGCAAAAAATAATACACAAAGGAGAACCAAATTCAAGATCCATTAATTCTGAAACTCCTGCACACTTTGTGCTTTGTGTTTTAAAGACTGGAGGACAGAGGCAAGGGGAAATACAGACTGAGGATGACAATTTCATAGCTGACCTGTTGCCAATTAAAATCAACCACACACGGACAAGAGTACATATTTTTTTCAGCAAATTTTTTCCTATGGCTGACTGTACAATAATACATCACAATGGCATGGCAAAAAACAATAATGCAAAAATAGCAAGAAAACAGGCATACAAATATAATAACCAATATCAATACTTCAGGAAGGACAATATATGCAAAACACCTATTTTTATTGTTGAGTAAAAAGCACTATGGCTTTTCGCAGTGTCCTGTTATTGGCCACAGTTATTGATGATCTTTTGGGGTGACAATACCTGCTGTTGTGGTGGTCCAATGCTCATTTTAACTACAAACAATCAAAGTCAATGCTGGAGAAACTAAATACTGCAATTTAATGAAGGAAAAGAGGCAGTATGGGCTTTTGGGTGAGAATTAATCCTTACAACAAAGATTATCTTCTAATAATCTTTTTTCAGACATGTGTGTGCATCTTTCAGCAGTCTACTTTGGAAAATGACAAGCATATATCCTTAGCAAAATTTCTCAGCTCATTTAACCACATCTCATTCAAGAAGCTAGATGATCAGCACACACAGATAAGCTACAAACAACTGACACTGTTTGATTTAGTCAGGGAGCAAATACTGGTTCAGAGAAGTGCTTGGTTACAGCACTACTACAGAGGAATACCCAAACACCTGCCACAGTTTTATTTAGTCAGGAATACAGGACCACAGCAACAGCAGCCCACAATTTACTAAACCATAATACAGGGCTGCCCAAATATCTGGTGATCGGCTCAGTCTGTGGGTGTGGGGGATGCATGTATTTTGACGACTTTATTCAATTATGCTCTGTTTAACTGGGTATTAAATTACCATCTTTCCTTTGCAAATGCTACTTGAAACAAGATAATATGGTGCTAGTCATGAAGAAGTGCTATGGAAAGGATGTTGGGCCACAGTGCTAGTGTATTCTGCCAGTGAGGTATGGGAAATAAATCTGGATAAGGCCAAAAATCTCATGTCTCCTTGTGTCATGCCATATATTGTATCATGCTTGTCTGTCATGTGTGTGTGTGTCATGTCTCTGTGGTAGTTCAATTAGTATATGGACGGAGCTATAAGAGAGATAATGGGCAGGGATGTGAATATATTGGAGTGTCTAATGAGAGAGGGTAAGGTGTGGAAACTTCCTGAACTGTTGCTTGCTGATGATACTATATTGTGAGGAATGTGAACTGCAAGGCTTGGTGAAGGAGTCTGGGGGTGTATGTATAAAACAGAATCCAAAAGAGAATGTATGTATGAGTAAAGTTGTGATCTTAGAGGGAAAATAAGTCAAGCATACACAGTGAGACAGGATGGTGAGGAAACAGAAGGAAAGTGCATTCAAGTACTTAAGTAGTGTGATGAGTAAGGATGCAAGTGCTTGAATGGGTACAGCAGGGTAGAAAGGTTGCTGGATCACTGAAAGCTGTGATAATGGGTAGGGAAGTGAGCATGGAAGTGAGGCTTGGATCCTGCTGGAAGGACACAAGTCAAGAGTGACAGCAGTGTAAATGAAGTGAGGAGTGTGTGGAGCATTACGGACAGACAGACAAATGAGGAAGTACAGATGCATTGTGGTGTTATGAGGAGAAATACTTGAGATAGATTGGCCATGTAGAGGATGGAGAATGAGAGACTGACTAGAAGAAGGTATGTGTATGACGTGGAGGGGGAGGGGAGGAGGGGAGACCATGGCGAAGATGGAAGAATGGAGTGGAGAGATACGAGGGAGGGGGTGTGAGTTGGAGAGAGGGCAGTCAGATGGCAGATGTCAGTGCAACATGGAGTTAATTTGTCTGTGGCTCCCCTTATGGGACTGAGATGTCTGGCAGTAGAGAGATACCCCCTTATGGGACTGAGAAGTCTGGCAGTAGAGAGATAACAGTCAGAGGAGGACATAAATTTCTGCTTACTGAAATGAGTGACCTTTATGCAATTACTGAAGCCAATGCAAGGGGAGATATTTAATTACTTGGCAAAACATGCAAACAATGGATGTAAACAAGCAATTGCTATAAAGTAAGGAAGGGTTATGGGAAACAGAAAATGATGCATGGCAGATATGGTAATGGTGACTGAGCCTGCACCACATCAATCAGTTATAATCAATATAATAACCAATATATTATTCTCTTCACTGAAATAACATCATAACCATCATAACCACCCTAACCTCTTTTTCCCACCTAAGGATGGGGTAAGGTATGCTTCAAACAAGCAAGAACAAAGCATAAGACATGTTATATCTGAACCACCCTGTATTTCTTAGTATCTGTGGCAAATAACCAGGACTTACTGCATGTTTACGTGATGGACAGGCATGTGCAAAAGTATGCCAACAATGGTCTGCCAGCAATAACTTGTATTTCATATTTATCTTTCTTCCTCAATGACAGTTCTCCTGATGCTTGGAACAGACACTTTCATATGGCAATGATCTGATATCGAAACTGTCAGGTTAAACTAACAGCCTTCAGTTCCTTTATTATCCCCCTAAAGGAGAATGGTGGACTTTGAAAGAATAGTAACTCTGGTGTGCAGTCCTTACCACATACACACAACACCTTCCATTCCTACAGCTGGCACAGAAGTGTCTACATACTTTTGCTCATGCTCAGGACAGGATTTCTGCAAAACATTTCATAGCCTATGGTAGTGTACGGCTGGCCAGTTGTCTATAACCTTAGTCGCTTTATTCAAATCTGGCGAAGACGTCTTCTTTCAGAGGTGACAGCAGCAGGTAAAGAAACGGGTTGTTTGGTGTGACTGCTAATCAAAGTGGACATCTTGTGACTATCATGAGTGACGGGCCAAGTGGCATCTTGCTACCCAGGATATAAGTTACTACACAAGTGGCAAAATAAAACTAGACAAGTCATGTGGTGGTGTAATGAGTTACGGCGCTCCAAGTAAATGTGGCCCAATACGGTATTATATCAGTCAGTAGCTAGTCCCAGGTCTCTTGCATAAAAGGGGAAACAAAAAATCTGTGAATGAATGGGTGGCTGTGAATGTGTGGTCCAGCATCTCATAGATGTGAACAAAGTGTGCAACATCTCACTTGCAATATCCACTTAAGAGCGTACACACAATCATTGAAGCATTGCCTAGGCCATAAAAAATAAACAAAAAAACAACCATCCATACAACCCCCTCATAGAGCATTCCGCCCCCTTACTGCACGAACACAATGTGATTATTGCAAGCAAGGTGATGCGTGCATGTGTACTTATAATCATCCACCTGTGTGCCACTTATCTTTCCAACATTTGAAATGGAAACCCCTTCTCTTTGAACTCCGGAAGCCGCATTACCCACATTGGAACCGATATATATCATCGCACACACTGGTGGGTTGTGTGTTGTAAAAAGGCAACCCACCCACCCAGTCATCCCCAATTCCCCAAAACCCCACTAGCAGCAAAGGGGCCTGGGATCACGCTACACGACAGCAAAACAGCAACTAATTCAGAATGAAATGTTTAAAGTTTATTTTTACGATGCAGACTTTTCGCTCACTGACTTCAAGCGTAAGACTTTAATCTCCTCCGTCTGATTTGGCGCTGATTTTCTAAGTGCATACCGGTACTTAGTGTTCAAACTTCCACACAGGGGAATCGATAGGGCCACGGTTCGTAAACAACGAGTAACACCGACACTGCAGGGTCGATTGGTGTGGGCGATTGAAACTGAAATCATAGCAACAATATACACGAGTACCTGAAACAACTGGCCAAGCCGCTGGATGCAAAAACCCTGTCCACTGCGCATCAAATACTGTACAATACAATAACATTCAAGTCCAATAATCATGTGCATAATTCACTGGGGTGTCTTCTAGGTGGCTGAGAAGGCTTGCTAAGAAATAATGTTAGGAAATCGCCCCAGCCACAAAGCAGACAAGCCACTTTGACTGAACTAACACCAGACATTGTTCAACTGAGAGAAACACTGTATTAGCAGTCAAAGGCATCAAAAATAACATGAGGAACTTTTTTTATCACAAAATTCTTGCAGTATATCTATCTAGCTAACACTTACTGCAATCTCACTACTATCTATGTGTATCTGTGTAATGTTTATCTATCTGTGTACTTGTCTATCTATCAACTTGAAATAATGCTAAGCTAAGACAACAGATTAGCAAGGAGACATGCTAATCATGAAGTGCAATGGAAAGGTTTCAAAACTATCTGCTACCCGTATTCCTGAGGAATTTACTTACTGTATTCTAGTTACCCTACCCAGGCATAAAATGAGCATCTCGGCAATAGTTCATCAAGCAGAATGCTAGTCAAGAAGAAATGCAATGGGATGGATGTAGACTTGTAGTACTGTGTTATTCTACCACTGAGCTACATGAAAAAAACTGGTGAATGGGCAAATCCTGGGCCAAGTTAAGGTGCAAGAAGATAATTGAGCACAGACTTTAAATAAGTTTAAAATAAAGATCATTATTATCCTTAGACCCAAACGCATCAAACGCATCCCTCTCAGCTGAATAAAACCATCTGGTGTTGGTTGGAATAAAGACAGTTGCTCTCCCACTTACAAACATCTGAGCGAAGAAAAATTGTTGTTGATATTAAAGACTTACCAGCTTGAGATTTCATTAGGCTTTGTGGCTGCCAACCTGATAGTGCCAGGGATTGATTCCTGGCACTGCATCATCCTATCCTATCATCATCATTGTTATCGTCATCATTGTTGATTTGCAAGTAAAAGTAGCACCTAGATAAGTTAACTGGCCATGTATACCCTAGTGGTGGAATGATCTAGTTATGGGGCCTAGCACTGCCACTGATCATAATTATCATCATCATTAGGCATGAACATTATCATCAATAGTCTTAACTCCTTTTCCCACCCAATGATGGGGTGAGGAATTCTCTATTAAAATTTCGTAAGTAGGGAAGCAACTGTTAAACTTTGTCCATCTCAACTTGGCTTAAAAGTGATCTGGAAAGGATGCAGAGCCATAATATTGCTATCCTTCTCTCACTCTGCTTTGGGGATTAGGCTGCCAAAGGGCAAAACTCTCCGCCAAGTCAAGGTGGACGAACCAAAAAATTTCTGACTCACGTTTCAGAAGGACAGTAGTAGCTGTGGCTGTAGTTGTTGTTGTTGTAGTAGTAGTAGCAGTAGTAGAAGGAACTGAGGTGTAGACAGGCTTTCAAGACCAATGGCCCTGGGGAACCTCTTTAAGCCTGTCACAGGTATTTCCCCTGATATTAGAGGCCACTGAGTAATGACAGGAAAACTGAGCCAGCAACACCAGCTCCACCAGGATCAACTCCAGCACAGCAGCACCAACTCCAGCATGGTAGAACCAACTCCAGCATGGCAGCACCAACTCCAGCACAGCAGCACCAACTCCTGCATGGTAGAACCAACTCCAGCATGGCAGCACCAACTCCAGCACAGCAGCACCAACGCAGCAATAACAGGAACAGCAGCATGAGTAATGCAGACAGACCCTGAAAATATGGCAAGTTTTTTGGAGATAATCTCAAGCCTATTGATAATTTAACCCTTTTGTCTGTGGAGGAGTTCAATAAAGATCTTAATTAACCCCTGAAGTATTAGTGCTGGAGTGTCGATAATAGGATAGGAGGAGGGGGGGGTACCTAATTAAATTTACAATTCTCAATCCCACACCTATCCCCCAACACGGGAATGGTGGACTACAGAATGGTAACTCAGCCCACAGTCCACTGGGTCAATGTTCTGATGTGCCTGTGTTGCAACTACTACAACTACTAGTACACAAGACCTAAGATGAACAAATCCATTTTACATCATTTGTCTGGCTCAATTCCCTGGTTATAGTCCCTCATGTACCTCCTTCTTCCCTGAAAGGAAGATGGTGGACTGCAGCGGAACAAGACAACTCTGCAATATTTATGTAACTCTTTATAACTGGCATTATTCTAGTGTTAATCTTTTGTTACAACTCAGCAGTGAATATGGAGCGATGGCAGTTTAGACAGATAGTGGGAAACAGGGTTGTAGATAGATTTAATTCACTCACAATGATAGCTGTCTCCTAATATGAATAAAGAAGTCTGGTGGTACCACAGACTATAGGATATCAGCAGAAGGTCCCAAAATACAGGTCCATTAGACAAAATAAAAGATGACATAGCCAAAAAAAGAAGAAAAAATCCTGCATCTTTTCCCCACCCATACGGTAAGCTTCAGTTAGTTGAAAAAATATAACAATAAAATAATAATAATCCATCCACCCATCCTTCCTTCAACCACTCCTAAGTTGCCCCATGAGGAGCGTAGGAGCCCGGGCTAGGCAAACTGATCCTGACATTTAAGATGAGAATGAAGAGTGAATAATGAAAACTATTCTATGTCCCAATAGCATTCCAATTGGGCCACACTCCCACTCACCATTCAAGCCCCTGGAATCCTGATACCACCACACAGGCATAACTATCCACACACACACACATGCACTTCATAACACCTTTCCGATAACCCATCCAACACCTCATAAGTTAAATAAGTGCTGCCAACATTTGTCATGTACTCCTCCGTACAAAACTCATCCTCTCACCTTTTATCTTCTCCAATCATCTTTCATCTACTCGTCATTTTTATAAACCCAGTAAAAAATTTAATATACACCAAAATGTGATACTGGTTTAAGATATATCTACACTATCTATCAGTCTACCTACTGCCAGACACCTTAATCCTGGAAAAGGTGGCCACAAATAAATCACCTCCATGTCATCCTGTCCCCTGCCATTTCACTGCCCTGCTCCCAGCTCACACCTCCTCTCACATATACCTCTCCACTCCATCCCTCCATCTCATCCTTGGCCTCCCCCTCCCCCCCTCCACTTCACTCACATACACTCTCCTCATCAGTCTCTCGCTCTCCATCCTCTCCGTATGGCCAAACCATCACAAAGTATTTCTCCTAACACTTTCTGTCACATCCAAATCCACACCACATAATAATATCTATCTATCTATCTATTTATCTATTGCCAGATGCCATAATCCCGTAAGGGGTGGCCAACTGACTCTGAGTTATTTGTTTTACAGGGAGGGGCACTAACCCTCCACAAACCCACTTGCTGACACGTTGGGAGCACGTATGGTTTGGTTATATGGTTACCACCCAGCACTGTAAATGGTTTCTTGGCTTACAGGAAGCCATTTGGCTTGTCACTCATTTACAGCCACCTGTAAAGGAAAGAAAAGCAATAAGAAGTGACAAGAAAGATGGTAGAAATAGGAAGAAAGGAGGGCAGGCACAGAAGAAGAATAATAAAGGCTAAGGAAGAAGCAGGCAGAACTACATCATGTGAGTGGATGATGGTAGCCACCACCTACCACTATAATAAATATAATAAATAATAATAATAAAATTCTATGCTCCTCATGGAGCAATGCTGGATTAGATGATGAAATGAGTGAATTAAAAAAAACATCCAGTCTGCAGACTACCGGGTTTACATGTTGGATGAACCTGGACTGACAATAACAAAATCCACATACAGTATACACTTAGTTTACATATTAAAAGGATAAAAAATGTTCACTATATGCTAAAGTAATTTGCCTTTCTATACAATGAATTAAAGTAATCGAACTACAGTATATCACACTCCATGGGTTGTTGTTGATTAACCCTGATCTGTCTAGAGGAGCAGACCTATTAACTGCAAACAAGAAACCACCCCTGAAGGGTTGTCCCATGCACTAAGACAATATTCTTTTGCAGCTGACGGCACCTCTCCACAGTAAGATGCAGGGAATAGTGTGAAGATTTGGTTCCTCGATGGACAACACACTTGCATCTCTCCACCCAGTTAACAGGGGCACTATAGTTGGCTCCACTTTGCCCTTTAAAATGGTTAACAGTATATGGTTACCACCCTGAATTGTAAATGCTTTCCCGGGTTACAAGAAACCATTACGCTTGTCACTCAGTACTGAGCCGCCTGAAGTGAATTCAACCGTACACTCCGGTCCCATCCTTCCTCTCAACTCTTCCATCGTTAACCTAGACTCCCCATTCACGGACACACTACACATCCACCTCATCACTGTCATCTGTACATCTGAGCCAATGAATATCCTCTGCCTTTACTGCCCAGGTCTCACTGCCATACACCACAACACTCCTAACACATGCCAAAGACGAAAAAAATTTCCTGATGGCAGCACATATAAAACATACTGGTATCACCAATACTATACTTATTTTACTTAGCCTAANCCCTGCAAGGAGGAAGATGATAAAAAAAAAAAAAAAAAATTTTAACCTTTTTTTTTACAAATCTACCCAATGGGAAAAAAAAAAAAAAAAAAAAAGGACACTAAAGAGTGATGCCTTCACCTGGTGGCACCAATATACAACATCCCTCAACCCCCTATTCCAAAAAAGGTGGATGGTGGACTGAAAAAGAGCAACATCAGACTGCAGTCCACCAGATTCATATCCAGATGGGCTTGAAGCCATAAGAAAAGGCATCACACTCACGCACTTACCACAGAGTACTGGTAGGTGATGGGGTTAACTTCCACAACAGTTTCATGTTTGCTGGGGATTCTTCTTCTCCGTTCCCCTTCTCACAACGCAGCTTCAATGGCTGAGAATCAACACATGCCTAAAAAAAATATTACACATTAGTCCTTTCCTTCTTAACCTTTTTCAAGTTTACCTGGTAATAAAAGTACTTGTATTTTCTTGTGCCTTAAGCAATTTATGGGGTAAATCGACCAGGAATCTCACTCCCACCACCCCGCCCCTTTTTCCCCCACCGAGTGCTGGGTCTGGTCTTGAATGTGGTTTTAAGTCTGATTTTCTTTCTTTGTATTAATTCTGCATATGGCAAAAATTTGTTGCCCCTTTAATATGTATGCAACAGGTCAACACTGAAATTGCATTCATCTGTCTGTATTCCTTACTGCCTGTGATCTCTAGTTAACGCAGCGTGTCCAGGCATCTCGAAATGAACGGATCTTGAATTTGGCTCTCATTTATTTTGTTTTTATTTTTTCTTGGAGGTTTCTTATGAGTTTCTGGCTTTTGGTTCCTTCTTCCTTGCATAAAAGGAAAAACAAAAACTGTAACCAGTGAATACTGACCGCAGATTGTTCTTGTCCCACCATGTGATCCAACATGTGAAAGTTGTGGAATGCAAACTGGAGTTACTCTTCTGCCTTCCACCATCCTTCTTTTGGGGAATGTTTGCTGACCCAGGAGGGGAGCTGTCAAGTACCAGTATATCTATGCCACCACATGAAGGCATTCATTTCTGGCATCACTCTTTGTATTGCAAGGCAGTTTGTTCAGCTTATGTATTTTATTTTTTTATTTTTTAACTATGAAAGAGCAAGATGTAAGCTGGGAGGAGGGCAGTGAAATTGCAGGGAACAGCGCAACATGGAGGTCATTTGTTTGTGGCCACTCATGGGATTGAGGCATCTGACTACAGATGGAGAGATAAAGTAATCCCTCAATTGTCCGATGTAATACAGCCAAAGGCATGTCGGGGTAGTTATAATGTCCGGATAATGAGCAATAATCCCCCTACTATGTCCAGACCCTGCCTATACCCAACCTCCAACATATACCTAATTTATCTGTACAGTACCTCTGCTTACTTTGGCAGTATTTTCTTGTCATTCATACATATTTCGACATCAACACACACATACGAATATCCAAAGTAATGTTAAACATCAAGAAAACCATACAATAAAAACACTGAAAACAAAAAAACACCCAATCTACACACTACTGTACATAGAGTACCTCTCCTAATTTTGACACTGTTTTCAGGTCAATCTGCTATATTTAGACACCTAAACACACACAGAAATATCCTTGTAAAGCTAAACATCAAGAAAACCATGCAAAACAAACACTGAAAACTATATAAAAAAAAAATACCTATTCACTACAGTACCTCTCCTAATTTTGGCACTGTTTTCAGGTCAATCTGCTATATGCAGACATCAAAACACACCTAGGAATATTCGAAGTAATGCTAAACACCAAGAAAACCATGCCAAAAAAATAAAAAAACAAAAGCCAAAAAACACCCTACCTATACACTGCTATATGGAGAGTACCCCTCCTAATTTTGGCACTGTTTTCAGGTCAATCTGCCATACTGACATTAAAACACAGATAGGAATATCCAAAGTAACGCTAAACACCAAGAAAACCATGGAAAAAAAAAAAAACACTGAAAACCAAAAAAACTCTACCTACTGTATACACTACGGTATTGTATGTACAGTACCCCTCCTAATTTTGGCACTGTTTTCAGGTCAATCTGCCATATTTAGACATCAAAACACACATGGGATTATCCATAATAATGCTAAACACAAAGGAAACAATGCATAAACAAAAAGAATCCACAAAAAAACTCAAAATGGTTGGAAAATCAGTTATGTGACACCTATGATAGCTGCTCCCAGGCAAGAAAAAAGTTCCACGGCCAAATATGCCACCAGAAATTGCTTAAATTGGTATAAATGTATACCATCATCTTCACTGGTGTTTATACTCTACGATAAGCTAATAAAAACAGAGGAAACTGATGAGTTAAAGTACAGAAATGCAGTGAGAATAAGGTGTTCAAGAGGTTTAAAACCTACCTTCATAAAACTTCCCACCATCCTAGTGCAAAATTTTGCCAGCACCTTCCAAGAGTTAAGCACTTGTCTTGAAGCAGAATTTCAAGAGCTTTCTCGTGGTCACTTCAGAATTTCGATATGACCAATAGTATTAGAATAAATCACAAAAAAGTGTACAAACTCATGAGTCAGTGCTATATGTGTATTGTTTATAGAGGATCCTGCATGCTTGCATGCATCAGCCTTGATCACCTACTGGATGCTCTCCACGCAGCTTGATCTCTGGCAGTCTCCCTATTCAGTCCCTTATCCTGTGACAATCCCAAGTCTTTTCTGGTCTGCCTCTCGCAACCCTAACCCTGACATTCACACTTCTCGCCTTCCGCACCCAATATTTTTTTTCTTTTTTTTTTAATGCAAGGAAGAAGGAACCAAAGGCCACAGGCCTGCATACTGTTCCTTCCAAGAAAAAGCAAAAACAATACAAAAGAGAGCCAAATTCAAGATCCATTCATTTCAAGCTGCCTGGACACACTGCGTTTGAAAGACTGGAGATCATAGGAAGTAGGAAATACAGACAGAGGAAGACAGTTCCAGAGTTGACCAGTTGCATAAATGAAGGACTGAGAGTAACAGTTAACTCTTGCATTAGAGAGCTGGACAGAAAAGGGATGAGAGTTTGTTGCTAGATGGGTACTACGTGCCCGTCGTAGAGGTGGAGGGATGCAAGCAGACAGTTCAGAGGAACAGTGACCGTTGAAGAAGCGATAGAAGAGAGATAAAGATGCAACAGTGTGGCGAAGAGACAAAGGTCGAATTGTCATCCTCCATCCTCTCAACATGCTCACACCATCTTGATCTACCAATCTTCATCACAATAATGTTATATATCCAAACTCCTGTTGCAACATTCAACTTACATGAAAAAAAAATTATATAAAATCGAGAACCCATGAAGACTGTGGAAAAAAAAAAAATATATTTTTACCTCAGTACATGCAGAACTTACCATCTAATTGATATCTCTTTGCTGGGTAATATTTAGCCAACAGTCTTGGCTGCCTGTGGTGTTTGTGACTTCACACTGTTCTGCCAGCTAGTGTTGGGCTCCCTAAGGACCTCAGGGCCAAGGTGCTACGCCCCATGAAGCAGTTCCTCCGCGTCATGGGTCAAATTTGTCGCCTGTAATCCCTGATGGTGACGAGCCTCCCCTGCTTTTCTTCAAGACACCGTTGATGACCAGTGCATAAGTCATCCCTGCAGGGCTCCTCTTCCACCAGGGGAGGGCGTATTAGCTTCACTGCTTCTCTACCCTTCAATCTAAGAAGAAGAAGAATTTAGTCAACTACTGCTGGAATGTTTATGCAACAAAAAATTTATTTTTTCAGTTATCTAAACCAGAAAATTATAAAAAAAAATGCGGTTCATTTGTAGAACACTGAAGGATTACATTAGTTCTTGGCTTTAACTGATCTGATGTCTGTCCATCTATCTATCTATTGCAAGATGCCTTAACCCCAAATGAAGTGACCATAAACAAATTTCCACACTGCCCTGTCCTTTGCTATTTTGTTGACCTCCCTCCAACTCAATATCCCATTCTCTCAAATATCTCCACTCAATCCCTCCATCTCATCCTTGCTCTCCCCATCCTCCTATCTCCCTCCACCTGACTCACACTCTCTTGTAGTCAGTCTCTCATTTTCCACCCTTTCAAATTGGCCTAACCATCTCAAAGTATTTCTCAACACTTTCAATCACAAAACAAGATTATTTTAAATGTCACACATTGTACTGCCTAGATTTTTCAACCATATAACTTGACTGATAATCTGGTTTTTATGGTGCTTTCATTTTACAATGCTGACAGTCCGTTTCTTTATATGAGACAGTATGTTTCAGCAAAGATAATCTGCCGCACAACAGACCCAAGGAAATTACCCGTTACGGAGTTTCACTAATGAGCGACACCGTCTACCCAAAGCTGATGGAGATTGGAGAATATGAGGCAGTAAGCTGAGCCACCAGCGCCAGAAAAAATTCTTTTAAGAATTGTATCAAATTTACCTCAAGATTAATAAAAAAATATTCAAGGTATACCAAACAGCAACAATCATTTTTTATACATATGTAAACACAAGTAGGTTTTCTATAACTGGCCTAAAACATGCCTTAAGGTTAATAGTCACTCTACTTACCCATATCTCCGTGATTTACAGTACCTTAAAATTATCTTAAATATATATAAAAAGGTATAAAATTACTTCAGACATGAAGAGAAACAAAATAATTAGCTCACGTGCGCATTTCCGCCGACAATCGCGCGTCAGTCAGTCAGCTGATCGCGGTCCTCATGAAGAGATGCTAGGGCTAGCAGGGCTTTCCGCTACACTGTATATCTAGCAATTAAGGACTTCGTACATCACCAAGTACGGTACAACCCCACCTAACCCTATTTATAATTATGTTAGAATATTGAAAAAAAAACTCACCCTAGTTATAATTATGTTAGAATACTGAAGGAAAAAAAAAAGTCCACAAGCTGAATTTGTATGATATGAACAGATCCCCAGAGTAATAGGGATGTAACGATGTTGGTGCGCTGGCAATCTGGCACTGAAAACTACGCTGGCAATCTGGCACTGAAAATCTACTTTTATACCCACTGTCTAACAAAGCTGGTCACGTTCAACTCTTAATTGTACCCTACGTGGTACGAACCGTACTCTCTCTCTCCTACAGGGCGTAAATTATATAAATTTCAAGATTCGAGATTTTAACATCTTTATTTCAAGCTTTCAAGCTAAAGGCAAATATTTCAAGATCTTGAAAGAAATTTCAAGCGCTGGTAGCCCTGGCAGTTAAGTAGGCAGTAGGGGTGCGACGAAATACCGATTCGGCTGTCATTTACCGAAGCGGGACTTTTATTTGGAAAATATAATTTTTATCACCATATAGGTTCACACACACCTTATATGAAATCTGGTCAGAACTTTGTGTTTAACTGTTAATAAAAAAAAAAAAATCAGGATTCAGCGCAATAACTAAGGTCAACCAAATTGTTTCACCTTTACCTTGACAACTCACCATGACAGACTTGTAGCTTGTGTGTGTGTGTGTGTGTGT
>JAGKTI010016415.1:0-13899 GCA_018397915.1 Birgus latro
ACTTGTTTTCATGGGATGTTCTCGAAAGTATTGTGTATTATGACATATATTTATCTCCAGCTTCAGAAAAATGTAAGATATATTTGACCTTTTGTTTTAAAATGGTATTTTTCATACATTAGAGGGTAGTTATTGTTTTGCCAATATACCCAGTAGTATGCGGTAGACGTGCGCCTGAAAACAATGGAAGTGTGTGTGTGTGTGTGTGTGTGTGTGTGTGTGTGTGTGTGTGTTGGTTAAATCAACATGAAACCTGCGATTGACACACCAAAACAACAAACGACTATGGGTCTCTGCTTCCCGTCTGAATATTTCGGGAAAATGCTGTAACCTAACATGTATGTGGCGAGCTGTCCTACCCGTTACCCAATAAGTTTTCCGTAATATTCTTGTCTGTATTAATAATACATCAGTCCTATTCCAAACTGCAGACTTTTATCATTCGTACGAATCTTTGTCGTCAAAACACGATATATGGGTCACTGTTCATCACTCGCATGGTATCAGTGGTAAAGGATGCTCATGCACCATATAATTATATATATTGATAAAACTGAATTCCTTAGTTTCACGTGGTAGGAATATATATTCCCTATTCGTAATCTGACCATAGTCTCCCCTATAAACGTTTTCTTTTATTCCCGTTCTTCCTTATCTAGCTTGTGCACTAGATGGCGTGAAGGTAAGGGCCTCGCAGTTTTAACGTTGAGTCGTGACTCCGTATCTTTTCTCCTCCGTGACTACGGGCCTGCGTATGGAGTCATTCGAATTCTTCACAGCCAGATTCATCCTCTCCGAATCTTCTGAGTCCTTGAATCCCGCAACGGTCCTCTCAGTCTCGCTCTCTCACAGTCACAGTTGCCAGTATGGCTTGTCCTTGCGGTGCCCATGGAGGTAGGGGACGATGAGTCCTCATCAGCACCTGAGGTTAAACTTCCCGCAGCTTCTTTGTCTATCGTGGAGCCTCCGGATGTGCCTCCCCCTTCTTCTGAGGTTCAAACAC
Source organism: Birgus latro (assembly GCA_018397915.1). NCBI lineage: Eukaryota > Metazoa > Arthropoda > Malacostraca > Decapoda > Coenobitidae > Birgus > Birgus latro. Next base: position 1,004 of record JAGKTI010016415.1, read on the forward strand.
CAGCGAGTCCCACGCCCTCTGATTCTGCTGGGCAACTCTCTTGGGGCGACTTTGCATCCCTCACTCGGTTTGGCCTCAAGAGTATGGAGCAGCAGTTGCGGTACTTTAAGGGCAAGGCATCTACGGAGTATGGACACAAAGAATTCGGTAAGGGGGACTACCAGCGCGCCTTGCATTCCTTCAAAGAGTTGCGCCGGGGGTCTCTCCAGGCTGTCACCGACCCCGAGGAGGTTCGAATCCTATCTTATACCCTCGGGATCGTACTACCACACCTAAATGGCACCGACTGTGATTCCAACTCAAACTCCAGTTCCGCTTCATCTGGAGTCTAACCAGCCTTCAGACGTCAGTCCCATACCTGCCCCCCGTGTGACTTGGCCTTCATAGCCTGAAGAGTGTTGTATACGAGTCGTTTTGTGTACCAGTGTTTTTGTGTATATTTGGCCATCTTTTGTGTGCAGTGTTAATGTTTAAATATTTTGTATATTTAAGTATCTTTTGTGTATTTCCTTTGTCTTCTACGTCTAGACTTTTTTGCTTAATGGCCACATAATGGCCGATAGCCATTAATTAAAAAAAAAAAAAAAAAAAGTATGGCTTGATAGGGGTGAGGACGTGCTTGCAGACGACGGAGGCGAGTTAAATATGATTTTTTTTTAAATCTTCATGTCAACGCCCACTCAGTGTTTGTGTTGTAATATAACTGGCCTTTTTTATTGATATTAATACGGTTCTTTAAAAAATCGTTGTTGCTTAGTAGAGTATGACGTGTTAACTGTGCTGCCATCTTTAAAGAACTATTGTTCGTAAAAGTAGTCCAACGCCTTCAGTACGACATCCTGGCCACTATCTTGGGTTACTTGTGTGTGCGTGTGTGTGCGCGCGCGCGTTTCTGTTTCTTTCACGAGAACGATTATAGATATCGACCAAATTCTTTCTGCTTTAGGTCAAGGTAAGTCCATAGTGTGTCAGAAAAATACCCCAAAAAAATGGCGGTCGCGCGCAACGTGACGGCGCGATCGGAAATCGTGGCACGGGAAAATGTGCGAAAATGATATTTTCAACTTTTCGACCAGAACTGGTCATTTTGGGCGCAATAATATGGAAACATACTGATGTGTGTGTGTGTGTGTGTTTGTAGACAGCTAGATAGATAGGTAGACAAATATTGATATATGAACACATTTTGTGATGGAGAGGCTAATAGTTAGTCCCGCAAATTTTTGCTGGCAAGCACTAGTCCTTTCATAGATACTAATAAAAGTAATTTCGAGAGCACATGCTCAAGCTTCCTGCATGAAGACTCTGTAGGTGGTGTATACACAAAGCTCATTATTTTACTGGTTATTGGTACCTCAGTCTCATGTTAAAGGGCTTCATGAATGTTACTAACCCTAATGATCATGAATTACTGTATGGAATAAACGGTTGGTGTGTCCCGTTGATGGAGGTGAAGCTCTAGCCAGATCTAGTTACGTTGTCACGTGTTACTTTCTTTATGGATATTATGAACCGGCGAGACTACAGACGAGTAGCCCACAGCCTCCCGTGCGCCTGGCCGGTGGAAAAAGATTCATTAGACAATACAGCCAGCTTTAAAGACAGTTCGAGAATGCATGCTACAGGCTGACAGGAAGGAAGGTGTCCCAAGCAGGTCAGTTAAAACATAAGCTGAAGACAGGGGGAAGAAGTAAAGGCAGGCATTTGACATTCTAAGATCAACAGCATGGAAGGAAGATAAACTATATGCTAGGCATATATCGTCTGGTGGTTTCAGGAATACTCGTGAGATTTTAAAAATATATATATCTGGGCCGAAGGAGTCAAAGATCCTAAGCATCAAGAGGGACACAGAACTCAGATATCCCCTAGTTTCCCAAAACGTGTAGGGCCAAAGCTTTTGTCTGTCCAAGGAGAGTAGCTGATGAGAGAGAGCGACTTGATAATGGCACTGAGAGTCTTGTCTGTATGTGGTGCAAAAGAGACAATAGCTAAATCTGTTCCATGTTAGTCATTAGTCGTAGTATGTGCATGGAATCTGGAAATATTTGGCATTCGATCGACGCCAATTGAACCCATATTCACATCCAGATCCTTCCAAAGAGTATGTCACGATTCACCGGAGAGATTGCCGGGTTCGTTACAGTCTCTTTCGGTCCAGTTATCCCCCCAAAACACACACACACACACACAAACATGCTTGCTGCATGATGTTTTTGAAGTGCTGTAAAACTACCTCTGCAATGTTTGCTGGACACACAACGGGTATGGGTATGCTTCTACTAGCCTCATGCCCAGTCTTGGCTAACACCGTACATGCTGAGGGCTTCGCCTGTCTTCTCACACCTACGCCGTCACAGATAGGAATGGCCCCTACGATAGTCTCTCGTCTTTGGCGAAAGACGGGAAAGAGCAGAAGCAAACCCCTGAACAAGAACCAAACATGGATGATTATACTGGAGGCTAGGAAAGGCAGTAACATCTGGGACTGATACAAGACACTACGTCAACCCTTGCTTACATGGATGAACCCGCCCTTGCATCAGCTGTAGGGAATGCGACAGTGGTGAATTGGTTCATAGGACAGGGCTTTTATAGAAGGGTTGGGGTGGAGGGAACGAGAAGCCGGTCGAAAAGTGTGGATGAGAACGTAACCTCTGGATAAGAATTCAAAATGTGGAATATTGTGTATGTAACCTTAAAGTAATCACAACTAACCCACAGTTTGTCTGAGCTATATTATTTTCATTTAAGACTGTCCATAAACGACGGGCATTCTTCATATACTTGTCTTCTGATAGAGAATTTATGTTTACAATATAATATGTTCTATACAACAGTTACGCTAATCTGAGGTGAGCCTGTCTGTAAGTAACAATGATGCCACAAGAAAAATCTGCGTCGTGTACGAGTATTGAAAGTCCAGAGTTAAATTTTCAGCTACAGTTCACGGGCTATAGTTTATGTTGGGTTACATGGACTGCACAGATACAAGTGGGACATTTATCAGTTTTGCCAGACAACAGCATGGACGACCTCCACCTTTATTCCAACAAAGTTCACTTTACTTACTTAACCTGACGATACCAAGAACGTATCAGATTTTCTGGTGTGGCATTCGGTGAAACGGCTAAAAATTTTCTTCAGGCTGGAGTAAATGTATGACACTAGACTTCAATACACTACTCACAAAGTTACTTCTCTGTAGGTGTCACTATAACATTCGCTCACGGCAGGCGAGCGTTGCGGTGAGCATGACTGACGCACGACACGCAGTAATTCATTATCGACGATTCGGCGGCTATACGAATTTTAACCTGTTAGCTCCCAGAGTTCCTCCGCAATGGGACATATAAAAAAAAAAAAAAAAGTACCTCCCTCCGCCTGTCGGCTCATAGTCGCGAAGCTCGTAGGTCCCTATCCCGGGGTTCCCTTCTTTATTAGCTTTTGAAAATGCCCAGTTCCGTCCTCAGTTGAGGACACTGCGCGGAAATGGATCAAATACTTTTTACTTAGCAACGTAACATTATCATTTCCCTCACGGAAGACATATATAAATGACAAATGTAATTGGTTCGTACTAACTTGATCTCACAGTGGAACCGCTCAGACAAATTATGTTTGCCCTTTTTTTTATGTTCTTTATTTACCATTCAGTACAAGCCCCAACACACTGGGGAATATTGTTGCAAAAGACCAAACAGAGAAGGGTGCATGAAAGCAAAGGGTTACATTGACACATTATGGCATGAAAGGTATAAAAGTAATTATCATTACAAGCACAGTAATGAATAAAGAGATACAGTGACACATACGTGGTATAAAGTTGTTGCAGTAATGATCATTATATACAAGTTTAGGAATGAGCAAAGGCTAGTACACTGGTATAGCACTAAATTATACTGTATAGTGTTGGTTAAAACACCAGTTTTCTATCAAGGATCATGCACTCCGTTTTCTTTTAGGCCCATCCTGGTCCAAGAAATATGTGCCACGTCGTGTTTTTGTGCAGCTCTTAATTAATAATGAAATTTATCAACAATTATGCTGTTTCTTTTCCCTTGGCGAAGAGTATGAGGGGAATATATGAACAGCCAAGATTGCCCTCAATCTTTTGAGTAGCTGATGTTTGAAAATGATAGCGGCTCAATGCCAGTTCGTATAGCGAGAGGAAACACAACAGTATAAATTGTTGGATGGTTGTTGCTTGTTGGTTAGTTACGGAGTAGTAGACGTTCATGTAATGGGGAGGTAGTGTGTCCTCTATTAAGTAAAAGAGTACAACACAAAAATTGGGTTACATTGGAGGCTACCAAGTCTACGCACATCATTGGAGAGATAATGGAAAAGTATTAGGTGTTACTTTAATCAAAAATCGCTACCATATTGCTAAAAAAAAAAAAATAGCATTAAGGTTATCTTGGAACTTATTAATAGCTGCAATGGACCAACGTACTGTACGTGGTTGAAAAGCTAAAATGGCAATATTAACAAATTAGCTCTCTCGAACTCTGTTTCACAACTTCGAGTGTGGACGCTTGTAACTGAGTAGATAGATAGATAGACAGATAAACAGATATATACTGAAAACCCGGAAATGCCAATGATAAGTGAACTGTCTATTCGAGTGGCTGTGGTTTAAATACTGATAAATATTGCTTTGTTTGGTTTGTTTTTTTTAAGCAGCGAATGGTTTGGAAAAAAAAATGCATGTCACAGAGGAAACATTTTAAAGACTATTACCTCAGTCACACATTAACAATATACTCACTGTTCATCAGTCCCCAGAAATATTACAGTTTCTAGACACTGCTAAATGATGTAGCCTCAGTTTTGCCGGGGTATGTTGTGACAATACGAGTAGATCTTTTAAGAGTCAGTGATGTCTTTACACTTATGAAATTTAATAATAATAATAATAATAATAATAATAATAAAAATATTAATAATGATGAAGTGATTACAGTATACATGCTGACGTTTTACATCTTTCAACCAAACCAGATCTTAAATGTTTTCTTGCTGAAAACCTCTCAGGCGTCATCATCAGCTATTCCCAACCAGCCCTCGCCCTTGCAAACCCTCCTGCCCCCACCGCTTCACCTCTCCTATCCTCTCCTTCCTCCATTCGCACCTTCCGTGGATGTGTGTACCTACTTTACGTCTTTCTTTTGTCTCGTTTCCCCCCATGTAGGACACAACAAGTATGACCAAGTTGATTATGCCAGAATTGTGTTTAACCCCTCCTATCCCATCGTTCACTTCCTTGTGTCCAAGGCGACTTTACGGTGAATCTTTCTTGAATAGGCCAGAAATAACCAAGACCTGCATGCTGATGCCGAACGACCCGCAGTCTTCTCCATCCGCCACTCGGATGATTACCACAGGATGTGACACAGCAATGGCAAGCATCCCAACCTCACCTGCCGCTGTGACGTGACTGTTCCTCACATTCATCATGGGGTATTGCTCGCTGGAGAAAGTCTGTGGACAGCCAGCAGCAGCCACGCTCTACAAGCTCTGTAATGCTTCCACATCCCACTTTCCCATCATGTTGCTATTTGTCAAGTTATGGCCCACTTTAGACCCTAGTTTGTGTCAGTACTTCAATACTTATCCTTATGTCTTAAGGGGCATTCACATTTCTTCACGAGTTCCAATCTTTCATCCGTATGTACTTAAGTTTGACCCGTTAGTCCTTGTATCATAGCTCTGCTGTATCAACAGTTATTTCACATTATATTTGCCACAGATAAACAAAGCCAGTCCCGAAAAACAACTCATACCTTTACGTTCTATCCACTATACTGGTTTTTCAACTGTCACTGCATAATTAGTATTTAGTATGTCTCTAGGACAGTGCCAGCAAACCATCCAGCGAACATTTACTCGAAGTATCAAAAGCAGACCTTAGAGTGGGACTGACACTAAGGTTGCAGGGACTGACATCAAGGTGAGAGGCAAGGGGAAATGTCTTAAAGCTAAGAACTGGAATGTAAAGGGAATGAATGAGCGTGTGAAAGAAATATATATTGTGTTGACTGAATGTCACTTACCTATCCATCTAAAACCAGACTCTGCAACCCCTTCACTCCGATGACATTACTGTATACCCTGTTTGCTCTAACTTAGCCTAAAATTGACATCGTACCACCTTTAATGTCCTGAGTCTAAAAGTAGATTAACGCTAGATTATGTTCATAGTCACCAAGAAGTGCTGTGTTAGGGATGTGGAGCCACAGTTTTGTTTAATTCTGTCATTAATCTTCGTGAATCAAGATACAAAGGGACAAAAATCTAGGCCAAGTTAAAGTAAAATGACTATATTTTATTCTTGTTGCATCCAGATGAGCTCATTCAATTACTGGAAAGATCTCTGTACTGAATAGGGTTAATGAAACCTAGAGCAAACCCTGCCAGTTTGAAGTCTCTGTTTAGGTAAATAAAATTGTCTATGGGTAACAAGAATAAAAAAAGAAATACATCACCAGACTGAGAGACTTTCCGGGTAACTTCCGAGTGTGTGACCACGAACACATGGCCTCCAAGTCGTCCTGTCCTCAGCCATCAGTCAGTTCTCTCTCCAACCCGCGCCACTCTCATTCATATACCTCTCCATTCTGTCCTTCCACCTCATCCTAAGTCTCCCCTTCCATCTCTCTTCCTCCACATCACTCACATATTCTCTCTTAGTCAGTCTTTCACTATCCATTAATTTCACATGGCCAAATCAACTCAGGATACCTCTTAACACTGTCCAACACATCCATATCAACACCGCAACGCTCCAGAACTTCCTAATTTGTCTGTCTCTCCACGTAACTCCACACGCTCCTCTCAGACAGCTTATTTCAACTCCTCTCACTCTTGATTTGTGTCCTACCAGCAGAGACCATGCTTCACTTACATTCATTAGTTAAAGACGACAATACGGCAATTCAACAACCTCTTTACTTGCATGCTCATCTCTCTCTTCCTTTTTACCGCCCTCAGTTTACGGTATTTGTAACCCTCCTTCCATGTTGTACTCCTTCTCGCTCTTCTTTCTCTAAACTCATTTCTTTTATCACACAACCTCGCTACTCACTTTCTCCATTTCCTGATCATTCATTTTCACCATGCACTCCATGACTTCGTTCCTCCCAAAACTCTTAGCTTACTCTTTGCTACATTCGCTTTCAGTTTGTTTCGTACGCACGCTTCCAAACTCTTTCCTCAAGCCTTGGAACTGCGATTCGTCTTCCCAGGACAGTACATCAGCAAATAACAGTACAGGTAACTTCCACATTTTCCCTCTTTGAAATCCACGGCTCTACACTTCAGTAGTAGTAGTAATTGTTGTTGTTGTTGGTGTTGTTGGTGTTGTTGTAGTAATAGTAGTAGTTGTAGCAATTGCAGTAGTAGTACTGTAGTAGTAGTAGCAGTTACATCACCAGGCAATCTTATTTAACTTAGGACAGATCTCTAGGGCTCTTATCTCGTCGGGTAAGGAGACTCCCTAGCACTCTTCCTTAGCGATTTATTTTTGGATGTGGCTGGTTAGTGTTCTTTTGTACGTTATTTATGCAGAGTGTGACGATAATAGAATAGTTTTTATAACAGAATATGACATTAAGATCTAATAAGCAAAATAGATCGCTTAGGAAAAGGTGTTAGGGAGCTGCTTAACCGAAAAGAGAAAGGGCCCAGGAGTGAAGAGAAAAGGATACTGCATTTACCTTCGGTTCGAAGTCTGTCTGTCCAACGCTTAAAAGTCTAATGATAGTAACGTAATATAAAATACGCTATAGGATTCATAGGATTTACCTCATTTTAATATTACTTTTTCACAGACACAAAAACTCTGGGAGGCGATTTCAGTGAAGGCTGGTGTTAGGGAGTGGACATGTTACTCCCATAGTCCGAAAAATGCCACCGCGCGTTGTGAGCGTTCTTACCATACAACCAAAAAGTGAAGACTAGTTAAAGCTTACCTGAGCAACTCGAGTTTTGATCCTGAGCAAACTTAAACTACCTTGAGCTTACCTAACCTTGCCACACCTAATTTTGTCGGGTATGCTACTTTAACTTGGCATAGAGTAGCGTTAGATTCAAGTTAGGTTAAGTTACGTTGGTTCTATTAGCAATGTTCGCCTTTTGGATGGTTTTTAAAAAAAAGTCCAAAACGCGCTGAGAGATTTTTGTCTTTGAGCTTGCCGTACGGCAGAGAGGAGACTACTGAAGGCACGAAAAGAATTATTAGAATAAGAATCACAGAAGGAACAGACGGTAAAAGTATTAGGGAAGTATAAAACATTGGAATACGAACATCAGGAAGGAAACATGATCGTAAAAAAGAGAAATATGTGTTGGAATAACTTCCAGGCCGCTTTTTACCACACCGCGTCCAACAAGAGGGAGAGTTTGAGAGGGATGAGTATAAATAGCGAACTGGCCACCGTTGTCAAGTTTGCGTCTTCTTCGTTAGCTAGTTGCTTAGCAACAGATGTTATCGTCTGGGAAAAGGCTAATTAGCGTCATTCTAGATATTTATACTGCTTTATCGATATTCTAGGGATCTTTGAACTTTTTCTGGCGATTCTTTTACTGAGAAAACATTCTAACGATTTTTAAAGCAAGCCTAGCCATATTTGCTCATTTGTATTTGACGGCTATGGAGATGGCCGTGTGGTTGTCATATTTTAGTACTTTTTCTAGCGATTTTCTTTATTTTTTAATTCGGTGACATACAAGCACTTTTAAAGCAAGTGTAGCGATATCTGTGCTAGTAACTCGTCAATGCGGTGGTCACTGTGTGTGTGTGTGTGTGTGTTGCATCATGGGGGATGATACGTCGGCCCTCTCGCCATGTGCAACACTCGTAACACTGGCGGAAGTTGCGACAAGCAGGGAGCTGAGATTCACAGACAAATATATTAATTCCTTGTCGTAACTGAGATTAGTTTTCCCGGGAGGACAGTCATTTCATGCCGTGTTCTTAAAAAGTAAATAAATAAATAAAGTCGTTGTTGAGGAAAAAAAATATTGTAAGTTAATTTGTGTTTGGAGAAAGACAAGTACAGATCTTATTTACGAGAATGCTGTTGTAAGTTCGTTTGGTTTGAAGGAAAGGAAATAAAGGAAGTGTGCAGAATATTTCATGCTTGCTCTTGCCTGCAAAGCTAAATCACAGTTGAACGAATCATGATTTTGGCTCTTTTTTTTTTTTTTACACACACACAAACACAAACACACACACAGTCAATAAAACAGTAAACATATCGCAGGAAAAATGAGTACTGCATAGATGAAGCGAGCACTTTGTTGACTACGAGTCCTGCGCTGCGCCGTGATAGCTGTCAAATGAGTGATAAAGAAAGGAACTTGGAGAGCAAAGGAGTGGGTGGGATGGGCTGAAAGTCTGATGGGGGGCGAGGCTGGGAAAGGAAAGGTTACTGCATGAAAGTAGATGTTATAGGATTAATGGTTAGAGTGCAGAAAAGGTTTAATTTAATACATCCTCCAAGAGTCAAAGTGTCGGGGGAAAGTGTAAAGATATGGGCGTGGGAGACAAATTAATGGGTGTGATAATGGGTGCGGAGGAGCCATGAGAGTGTACCCCGTGGAAATAGGTGTAGTAGGATTAACCCCTTCAATTCGGTGAGGTACTATGTTTTATTCTTGCTATACCCAGACGGTTTCAATTAGCTTAGGGGAGTTTTTCCGATGGGGAGGGGATAGATATAGACTTTAAAAACCCTTCAGCACTTCACATCCGTCTTAAGTACCGCAAAACCGTCTTGGGTAATAAGAATAAAAGAAAATACTAAGTTGCTGGAGTCAGAGTTAATGGTCTGGAATCTGTAGTTTTTTTTTTTTTTCGACAAGAACAAGTGAAGTTCGTGCTGCTTTATCTGCGTCGCAAGGGTTTCGAAATCGTTAAACCCCCTCTCCGAACGCTTCTTTGTGAATCCAGGCCCAAGACCGAGATGCACAGACACACTATAGTCGGTTTGTTATAACCTGCTGATGATACGTGGCCCCTTTTGAGCTTAGTTGATGGCGAAGACGGGAGGACGGGCGTAGATCCTGGGGCGAGGGGGGAGACAAATTTCCCTTTGCAGTTGGTTCAGGGGAATGTCTTATGTAATTACCCCTCCTCCCCCCCCCCCACACACACAGTTCAAGTAGTGCAGAAAAACTGCAAAATTAAATAGGTCTAGCTTCTATATACTTACAGACTTCATACCTAATAATGCTGCTATTTAAAACATGAAAACTTAAATTGCAAGAATATTATAAAATGTAAGTTGATTTAATACAACAAACTGCTCTTTAAGAAATAAGTGCAAGTGTTATGGTGGAATGGCGGAAGATCTGGTTACAAGTAACTGACTGAATTATTTTTCTTGTATATGTTTTACCTGACTGCCATTTTGCCTTCTTAAAGCTTATACTATATAGTCAGTTGTATCAACTCAGTTCACTTGATGGTCGCCCTCTCCCCAAATACTCTTTAGCCTCGGAAGTCACCCCGCCTCCTTATCACAATAAATCCATGTCAGTGGATTGGAGGATAAATCTGACTATAGTTCCTTTACACTAACTTGGCTCAGATTTTCGTCTTTTTGCATCTTATTTGACGTAGCTCAGTGGCAGAAAAAGACTACAACTCCAAGTTTCCTTCCAAAGCACTTCTCCAAGACTAGTACCATCACAGAATGTTAATTTGCTGCTACAACTCAGCATTCAAGATGGAAGGAGGTCAGTTTTAAGCCAACTTAGAGTAAACTGGGTATAGTAACCAACAAGAGGGATTCCTACCTCACTCCTAAGTTTCATTAAATTCACGCAATCACGGCTTACCATTCAAGTTGTGAGTGGCCTTGTTCCGTCAAATGAAAACAAACCAATTATATCAACTCCCCGTCGTAACTCTGATTTGGGGGAAGAACAGAGGTAGTGTAGGTTCTTCCCAAATATTTGTTCTTTCTGCAAAGTCATATCTTAGCTACAAGTGGAATTATATATATATATATATATATATATATATATATATATATATATATATATATATAGGAAAGACAAGGATAATAGTAAGCAGAATCTTCCCACGTTTCTTGTTCTTGAAACAATAAACGCGCGCGCGCGCGCGCTGCAGCCTCCGAGAAAGTGGAGGGGCGAGGCAACATCACCGTACATCACTTTAACCCTCTCAGAATGATGCCGTATTTTTACATTTTTGCAAGAACCGGATGATTTTATACAACTTTGGACAGACTTCTCGTCGTGATGGGATTAGTGAAGGCTGTATGTAACCCCTCCAGTTCAAAAACTCTCACCAAATCCAAATAATATCGCCTGGTGTGGCATTAATTGAATAAAGTAAACGTTGCCTTAAGTGACATCCGTTTTTTAGTCTATCTACCACCATTCTGTTTTACTCAGCGTAGAAAATTTTCCGCAGGGAGAGGCCAGAGAGAGTCTTCATATGCCCCTTCACTAATATAGGTCTCCCATAGCATGAATAGAATCGTCTAAAGATAGCAAGAATAAACCGGAAAAGAAGCATGAAGAGAAAACATGTCAGCTTAAAATAATATCTTGAGCTACAGGATAGAAGAAGGGTAAAAGTAATGGTGCGTTGACGTGTGACTGAAAAGCCATGAGTGTAAATGCAGACGAAGGTGCGCCCGTATGAAGACAGTAATTCAGGTGACAGGTAAAGGGTGGAAGTGTTGGAAAGGAAGTGTGTTTAAGATCTAGTATGATGTAATTAACTGAAAGGGAGAAATTATACAGTAAGAGTGGGATACGAAAGTAGACGTAGTATGATAATAATGGCTGACCAGTGTGTGCTGGAGTGGCATGGTCATAATATAGAGAATGAATGATGAAAGACTGTTTTATAAAAACAAACAACTCGAGAGGAAGGGGGGAGGCCAAGATTAGCGCTGAATGATGGTGTGAAAGAATTTGTCATAGTCACGAGCAACCAAGAGTGAGAGATGTGTGTGTGGAAGAAAATACACTGAAAGAAGTGGTATATGGGGGGGATGACTCGCTTTTAGCTATCTATTACAAACAAGAAGAAAAGCGATCGAGGTAATCCAGAATACTTAGCATGGCTTGCATGAGGGAATTACAAATAACAAAGCTGAGAGAGTGTATGCTAGTGAACGACGGTTCTGTATCTCACTTTCGGGTGACAAGCAGCTGGACGGGGTAACAGGAAGCGTGTTTATTTTGCTGGGTTCGGAGATTTCGTAACTTCCTTGACGATTTCATTTGGCACACCATTCATTGATTATCCTCTTGTAAGTTTCTCAGGCAAATTATGTCGATATAAACAGATACACATGACACACAAGGGAAACCCAGGTGTAAGGTAAACGCAAATGAATAAGGTAGAAGTAGACGAAGTCTTCTATGTCACCTAAAACTGGGCCTTCTATCTGACACTCATCCCCAGACAGAAGTTCGTCATTAATCAGACACTTCTTGTTTTAATCCTCACTTTCATATTCTATTCCAGCGAACCCCAATCATTTTATTCATCCAGGAGTGAATCAGAAGGGGCTGAGAATCAATTTAGATATACAGATAGATAGTTGGACAGATTTTTATGTTCAGAACTGGTGCCATGTACTTCCTGTTGTCAGCTTAGCACTGTTTTATACTTCCGTTCCTGTCATTACAAAAACTTAAAAAAAAAAAAGCAGTAACCAAGAAAAATGGAGACAGTATGATATAGAAAAACATTATAGGCAACGCAGTCAAGAGGCACTGAGATGAAATTTGTGCGAAATGCTTTGTCAGGAAATAGCTGCAGTGATAAAGGCTGAACTGTTCTTATAAGGTCTCTCTCTCTCTCTCTCTCTCTCTCTCTCTCTCTCTCTCTCTCTCTCTCTCTCTCT
>JAGKTI010016416.1:0-19463 GCA_018397915.1 Birgus latro
GTCTTGCTTGGCATTGCCTAGAACCATGGAGACTTTCCTGGAATTTTGAAGCATATTGAGCTGTAATTGGCTTTACCATGTACCATGGAACTAGTGATTTTTTACAGAGGGTGAATCCTATGATCCCCTCTCCACCTGTGTTCTGTGGTCTCAAGGGCACAGTCTATCCAGACTAAATTGAATTGACCATTAAAGAGCTTGGTGACAAAGTTGCCAATATGAAATTCTCCCTGGATAGTTAAAGGGAGGTCCTTCATACTCAAGACCATTGCATGGAGGTAGTGAGCGTAGTTCATTTGGTGTGCTGCAAACAAGAGGAAAGAATGCAGAGCTGGAAGACTAGCATACTTCTTGGTTCCCTGTACTAGAGGAGCTTATGAAGTTTCAGAGGCAGCATCACTGTTTAGAGGAACCACAGCTGAAATGTTGGAAACTTATTCAGGGGAGGTTGAAGTGAAAGGGTTGTCATGTCTCAGAAATAGTGCATTGTAGAGCAAAATGGATGAAATTTATTTTGAAATTCCATCTTTTCTCACCATTTTCTAAGTAATCCTAACCTCTTCATGCCCTAATCCTAACAGCTCCTAACTCTTCTGACCAAACCTAACCAATCTTTTCCTGCTGCTACCAATTTACTTTTATTTGGCCCAGTCAAGAATGGCTGAAGTGAAAAGGTTTTGGTCTAGGTGGTGGCAACCATCATCCACTCACTTGATGTAGTGCTGCCTACTTCTTCCTTAGCCTATATCATTCTTTTTCTGTGCCTGCCCTCCTCTCTTCCTATTTCTCCTATCTTTCCTGTCACTTCTTATTGCATTTCTTTCCTTTACAGGTGGCTTTACATTGCGTGACAAGCTAAATGGTTTCCTGTAAGCTAAGAAACCATTTACAACGCTGGGTGGTAACTGTATAACCAAACCATACGTGCTCCCTATGTGTCAGCAAGTGGGTTGGTGGAGGGTTAGTGTCCCTCCCTGTAAAACAAATAACTCAAAGTCAAATGGCCACCCCTTACAGGATTATGGCGTCTGGCAATTGATAGATAGATAGATAGTCTAACTGAACAAGAACCCAGTGGACTGCAGGCTGACACTACCCTTTTCCTGTAGTCCACCAGCTTTAGTTTGGGGGATTGGGTGGGAGTTCAGGGATGTTTTTAGAGCCAGACAGCAAAGCTGCCAGGTTGTACCAGTGCCTCTACATGAAGGCAACCCTTTCCATCAGGGAACAGGTCTGTCACAAGCAAACAAAAGCCTGTCACAGTATAACAAGTTAGCCTCCCAGGTGATAATTGTAAATCAGCCTTCTGTTTGTGATAGACTTTAAAAATACCTGCTTGTAAAATGGGAGCATTTCTTTCGGGTCTTTTGTACTCTCACAGCATTTTTTTTTTTTTTTTTTTTTTAATGGAAGCAAGAAGGAACCAAAGGCCATGGGCCTGCAAACTGCTCCTTCCAAGAAAAAAAAGACAATACAAAAGAGCCAAATTCAAGATCTGTTCATTTTTTTTTGGGGGGGGGGTTGATGCAAACTTGGTAACCCATTCAGTATGAGAGGTCTTTCTTAGTTGAACCCCTAAATGGCGGGTTGTCACTTTCGTGACGGTTGGGTGCAATGGATCATTCCATGGGGTGTCACTTCAGTGACTCTGTTTTTTTTTTTAATTCGCCCAGGCTTTCAGGTGGTGACTTGTATCATCTATCAGCACTGCCAATGTCTAACAATAGTCAGAGCTGCTAATGTCATCAGTACTCCCATCCATTGTTGACAATTTAGCTACTTTCCCCCATTCTAGACTCCCCTCCCTGCCTCCCTCCATTACCTTCTCGTGTTGTCTGCGCAGCCGCTCTGCGCTAAGTAATCTTCCCCATATTTTTCCACTGTTTTCATCCATTGAAATGAGCCCTATGCCCTATTCTTATACAAAATAATATATATATATATATAAAATAAGGTAATTGATAGTGCCATACACCTGGAATTGGCTAATTATCACTTGGCAACATCCAACCTGCACTCGTTCGCTAATTTCCCCTGCCTTTTTTTCCCGTGAAATATGCCATATGAGCTATTCTTGTAATATAAATGTACAATAATCCCTCCACTCTTCGACATAATAGAGCCAAAGGCATGTCTGGACAGTGGTTTTGTCCGAATATTGGCCATGAAGCTCCAGCACCGGTCATTCATGACCCTTTAACCTAAATCAGAAAATTACCTTCCTGCCTCCCTACTGGCCATGTATAGCACTTATTTAGGTCCCTTTTCACATAAATAATGCACACAAAGCATGAATTAATTGAATTTTAACCAAAAAATGATGATTTAGAGGTGAGTAAGGCATAGATGCTCAGAACTTGCCACCATAGTATAAGTAAGTATCGGACATGGAAATCATATTTTCTCACATTTTATGCACTAAATTATTGGATACAAAGCATCAAATACAGTAAATGATGTAAATTGTTACCAGAAAAATGGTTAGGTTAGGTTAGGTTATGACCGGACATGAAATTCACTGGCATTCACCTTTTTCACAGCTAGTGCACTAAAATAATGAACACAAAGCATGAATTCATTTAAATTTTACCCAAAAAGAATGAATTTGAGGTAAGTTAGGCTCAGCTGTTCACTGAGTTGGCAGCTTTGTTTAGGTACAGGACATGAAAATCAATGGCATTCACCTTTTTCACAGCTGGTGCACTTCAATACTAGTGGTAACCATTCGTGAACAAATTAAATTAAAAGCAGGAAATTATGATTAACAAAATGGTTATGTTAGGTTAGGTTATGACTGGACATGAAATTCACTGGCATTCACCTTTTTGACAGCTAGTGCACTAAAATAATGAACACAAAGCATGAATTCATTTAAATTTTATCCAAAAAGAATGAATTTGAGGTAAGTTAGGCTCAGCTGTTCACTGAGTTGGCAGCTTTGTTTAGGTACAGGACATGAAAATCAATGGCATTCACCTTTTTCACAGCTGGTGCACTTCAATACTAGTGGTAACCATGCATGTACAAATTAAATTAAAAGCAGGAAATTATGATTAACAAAATGGTTAGGTTAGGTTATGACCGGACATGAAATTCACGGGCATTCACCTTTTTCATAGCTGGTGCACTTCAAAACCATGCATGAAAAAATTAAATTGAAAGCAGGAAATTATGATTAACATTTATGGTAATTTTTTAACCCATTTACAGCATGCTGAAAACAGGTTAGACATGAAAATCTTTATGGTAATCATCTTTCACAGAAATCAATGGCATTCACCTTTTTCATAGCTGGTGCACTTCAAAATCATGCATGAAAAAATTAAATTGAAAGCAGGAAATTATGATTAACATTGTAATTTTTTAACCCATTTACAGCATGCTGAAAACAGGTTAGACTTGAAAATCTCTATGGTAATCATCTCTCACACAAGTCAATGGCATTCACCTTTTTCATATCTGGTGCACTTCAAAACCATGCATGAAAAAATTAAATTGAAAGCAGGAAATTATGATTAACATTTATGGGAATTTTTTTTTACCAATTTACAGCTTGCTGAAAACAGGTTAGACATGAAAATCATTATGGGAATCATCTTTCACACAGTTTATGCATGATATTAATGATATGGAAAGAACAAAACAAGGAATTCTGATGAAGGTAGGGTACTTACGAGAATGATGCCGCCATCCTGATGTATAACCTGCTCGGTCATCTCAGACTGACAGTAAGACCTTGCACCTGACACACCTTAGCACTTGCGGTGCAATTTACACTCACCAGCACTTCTCACAAGCACTTTCCACGTTTTCTTTCACATACCTTGCATCACATCACGTCACTGCACTGTACATAACAGTAAATTCTCGTGTGGTCTAGTGACGAATCCTGGAGAATTTAGTCCCGTGTGGTCTAGTGACGAGTCTTGGAGAATTTAGTCAGTCTCAGCATACTGTACTTAGAAGTAAACATCATCTTCCTCTCCACGTTCCGTCTGGTTTTCTAAGCAAAATCAGCCGTGTACTGCTGTAGTTTGTCTCGGGACTTCTTGATATCAAACAAAGTGGAGCGAGGGAGGTTGAATTCACGGAGGATCCGTGATGTTGGGCACCCGGCGTCCACCTTCTCCAATACCTCCCTCTTCTTCTCCAGAGTTAGAACCACTTTCTTCCTCTTCTCAGGTGGCAGGGCCATCATCACACTCGTGATGAAGAAGGTGAAGAGTAGCATCAAGCCCTGCAGGAGGTAGGGTATCACCACAAAACCAAGCACTTCAGCTGCCATTTTGAGAGCGTGTTGACGAGCAAGGAGCAGAGCAGGAAATGAGACCGAGAGAGAGGCGCGAAAACACAGCTTATCGGCGCGTGGGAAATTCAAACTGACGCGGTCCAAAAAAATTGGATTTTTTTTTTTCAGATTTTTTCAAATTTGGGGGCATTTTAGGGGTTGGACAGCCTACGATGTCCGAATAGTGCTGCATCCGAATACTGGGCGTCCGAATAATTGAGGGATTACTGTATATAAGAAAGGAAGGGAGAAGCCTGAGTGATAATTATTTTCATCTGGAACTACCTAATTTATTATGTATTGTCTAGATTTCCTACGACTTATTTCTTAGCATTTGCATTAGCAGCTGACATTTTCAACTCTTGGCTGCCGTGATACATATTATACAGTCAGTTTGCTCTCGTCCTTCGTGGTGAAATTACGTCGCAGTCGCGCCCCTCCATTTCTTCCGCTTTTGCGCCCATTATAAAAGGCCCTGTGACCTCTACCCCTACTAAACATCGTGTGAGAAGCGGTAAAGGACTGTAGATATATATAAGTGTAATAAAGTACTAGAAATAATAAAGTGTGAGTGTGTATATGATAAGAAATGACAGAATACCAGCGGCAAATTAGCGTGGGTGGGAGGGTCGTACGCGCTCGTATTTTGCATTGCTTTCACAGTGTGTGTGTGTTTTTAGTATGGATTCCAAACTACTTGGAAATCATCGAATAGTGTTAATATCTGGCAGTGGTATTCATATTACGGGCAGTCGGGAAGTGTAAATTGGAGACTTAGTTACCCAACTTCAGAAGTCTCCACAAGTCCTAAAGTGCTAAAAAGAACATCCCAGGAGAAAGCTGAAGGTATGTGCCATATGCATATTTAATTATAATATTGTAGGACTAATAACTCATTTTTGGCAAATATTTAAAAAAAGTCAGTCGTAGCTCGAATATCCCCGTGGGATGGGCACAGCGCGCCTCCGACAACCCCACGGTTTAAAGGTTAAATAAAATTGTCGATTAGTTTGGCCATGTGGAGAGAATAAGGAAAGCTATTGACTAGGAGAGTGTATGCGAGTGAGGTGGAGGCATGACCGAGGATGAGATAGAAGGATGGGGTGGAGAGACACTATATGAATGAGGGAATTTGAGTTAGAGAAAGAGACTGCTGATGGCAGGAGACAAATTGACATGGAGGCAGGTGTTACCACCTCTTCCAGTATTAAAGCATCCATCGACAGTTAGGTACCTTAGATATATAGGTAGGCAGGTAGATAGATTGGACAGGCTTAAGTTTCCCTTTTATTCTAGTCTACCATCCTCCTCTTGAGGGATTGGGAAGAAGTTGGGGGATCTGTGTATAATTGGATAATGCAGTTACTCTGTTATCAGTTTCAAGGCATGAAGGAGGCCTTCTCCAAAATCATTATAAAGCCAGAACAGCTGTCATACAATAAATAAAGAGCATGGACAAATAATCATAAATACAAAGAACATAATTATAAATACAAAAAAAGGCAAATCATAATAAGTAGAGAAAAAACAGTCATAAAATAAATAGAAAACAATATAAAAAATAAAGCAGGGACACATAATACACTTGCTTCTGTACAAGTACTTATGAACATAATTGGGACTGGGTTGGCCCATAATTCAGAAAGTTAGAACATGAAATTTGCCAATACTGTTTACTCTTGACAAAAGTATGGTAATCATTGTAGAAAAAGTAAACTCTGGTAGGAATTGAATCACAGTACCAGTTTTTTTTTTTAAGTATTTGTACAGTACAATATGTACAATGTTTGGTAGCTAAAATGCACTAGCTGTAACTCAGCAGGCTTGCTACAAAGCATGTACCTCCAAAAGTTTCAAACATGAATGTTTGTGAGTTGGGTTGCAGCTATATAGGCAATATTAAAAATTTTGTGAATAAAAAGCACATGTATTTGTGTGCTGGAGTTTGTGGGTGATTGTGACAGCTTTTTGTATTGTAATTCTTTTATCTTAAATTGGCCTAAATACCATTGTTTACCTGGTAGCTTAGTCTCTGTATCTCATTGGCAGAAAAAGACAATGCGCTGGCTCAACCTGTTATCTATAGTACTTCTTCATAATTATGTTCATGCCGGCAACCTTCCCAAGTTCAAACTTGTAAGCATGAAATATATCCAGTGTTCAAGTGCATTAAACTAGCTGCCCAAACATGGCTGTTTATGAATTTTACCATTTGTTTAATTGATGCTCAGACAACATATAGCAATCCACATGCAGTCCCTTAATTAATTGCTAGCTGACAGTGCATGTGTGTTTCTCGTAGACTACACTAATTTGAATTTTTAATTCTTGACAGCGGCCACCAAAATGCAACCTATTGGTAGTTTTGAATGCAGTGTTCCAGAAATAGAAATATGTGAAACTTCCATTGTACAAAAAGTTGAAAGACAGTACATTTTCACATAAGTTAGACAAGGCTGTGCAACCTGTTCCCAAGAGTCTATTTTGGTGTTGGAGGTATAATACAACAAAGTAATGAAAAGCTTTTTTAGTTGATGGTTAATCAGATTAGGAAATTTTCTAATGAGTGTCAGTGCAGTTTTTTTTTTTTTTTTTTTTTTTTTTTTTTTTTTATACTCGCCAAAGGCTTCAGGACCTATCCTCAAAGGCCCAGTAGTCCTCCTACATCACCACATGTCACCACTTTGGCACTAACACCCACCATCCATATTGAATTGTGCTAGGGCTGTCTCATACAGGACTGGTGTACTTGTATTAGCAGGGGTGTTTTACGACATTCCAGCGGGTCTTCTGGTAGATCAGTAAAGCCTACTTTTTTAATGAAATTCAAATCCATAAACTGTTCCCTGCCTCAGTGAGGATTTGAACAGGGGTCCGTTAGGACTGCAGGCCACCTCTTTACCAAATGATCCACTGCTTCCCCCAGTTACAAGTATTGTAAGAAAAGTAAAATCATTTTATTGTTCTGATCAAGCTTCCTTGCCTTTTTCAGTCACATTAATTTGATTATCTTTATTCAGGAAAATGGAAACAAGAAATTTTGATTGAAAAGGAGACTTATGTCAGTATGAATAGAAGGGCTGGTTGCGTTTCATTTGTTCGTTTCGTCCGTTTATAAAGGCTCCAGCATGCTTGCATGCATCAGCTTTAGTCACCCAGTGGTGGCTGTCCATGCTGCTCGATAGATTGAAAAACAAAATGCATTATCCAAATTCATACTAGAGTACACCCTTCTAAAGTTCTTAGTTATTTCTAAAATTTAAACACAGCTTTAACCCAAGGAGTTTGAACTTGCTAAGGTTGACTGTCGCATAGTCTCAATGTGTTATTACAACTCTTTTATCAGCATGGAAGGATGGCAAATTTAGATAAATATAGAATAAAAGGAGTTTAGGTAGTGTAAATGTATAAAATTCAGCTGTACTCTACCTTTCTGTTGGCTTCATAGGGCTGCAGTTCAAGCTGTTTTATGGTCCTTATGCTGATAGTTGTTTATTTGCTTGTAAAGACTCCATCATGAATGCCTTGGTCACCCGACGGCAACTCTCCACGCTGTTTGATTTCTTGCAGCCATTTTGTTCAGTTGCAGATCCTTGGTGTCACACTGTTGTTGTTCCAGTCTGTTTTTGGTGTACCTGTCACAGTAGACATAACATTGATGTTAGTTATTGAGTTTTAAGGCTTATAGGTGCATGGTTAGGTTTTACTTACAGGACTTTTCGCTAGACTCCTTTTCATTCAGTCACTTTTCCTAGTATTGTTTGAAGGAAGTTATATGGAACTTTTCATTTATAGTTCACAGCATTGACTTAACAGTGGTTTTTGTCCATATTCAGCATATTTCCCTTAGGTGAATTACAGTGCTGTGGCTCTACACCCTTTTTGTAACTTTTCTTTTTGTGACTAGCACCAGAAACTAGTGTTAATACCTTGCACAGTAACAGCTCCTTGCCAGAACAAGAGTACAGTATTTTACTATAGGTTTGTTCCCATTCTATAACTTTTCCCATAGTCACTAGCCCCATTGTTACAGGTCATTGTCAGATTAAAAGTGTATTTATTATAGGTCTGATTTCATTCCATACCACTTACAGTAGTGACTAGCACCATATGTTACAGGTTATGCCTGATTGTGCATGTTATTATAGGTTAGATCTCATTCCATAATGCTTCCAGTAGTCACTAGCACCATATGTTGCAAGTCATTGGCAGAATAAGACATTTTTTCATTACTTTCACCATATCTTAGAGTTAATCTGTTGTCACAGCTTACCTTTCAAGATGGAGAGATGGCAGTTTTAGGCACAGTTACAGGGGAGAGCATAGATAAATCCTTTCCATGCACCAGCACTTCACCATATGTTGCGTAGCGCACCATATGTTGCAAGTCATTGGCAGAATAAGACATTTTTTTATTACTTTCACCATACCTTAGAGTTAATCTGTTGTCACAGCTTACCTTTCAAGATGGAGAGATGGCAGATTTAGGACAGTTATAGGGGAGGGCATAGATAAAGCCTTTCCATGCACCAGCACTTCACTCTGTGAGAGCCAACAGCCAAATGGTTTGCCTGACACACTGCAAGACTCAGGTTTGAAGCTTCACTCATTCTTAGTTCCATGTCAGTGAAGCATAATTCCCGTATACAATAGCCACTCTGAACAGGGATTCATTTTGCTTGAAGCTTCAGATCAGTTTCATCAGTCAGTATCTCTTTCCTTTCTACCTACCTCCATATTTAGATAATGATGATATTTTTCCTGTCTTTTTTACTTCCGCCCCCCTTTCCTTGATGGGGTTAGACCTATTTTCCCTCAGTGGATCGTTTTTTTCCCCCCATTTATCCACCTTCCCCCACACCTCTGTACCCCCCTCCAAGTGGGTTATTGTCCCCCAATGGGTCTACTTTTTCCAATAGACCCATTTCCCCCCAAGAACCCATTTTTCCTCAGGGCCCTATTTCACCTTCCACCTTCTTTCTCCAGGGACCTACTTTCACCCAGGGACCTATTTGTACCTGTGTACCCATGGACGTATCATATTTCCACTCATGGACCTATTATATTTCTATGCATGGACCTATTTTTACCCATGGACCTATTTTATTTCCACTCATGGACCTGTTTTCTCTCACCTATTTCCACTCATGGACTAACTCTCACCTATGGACCTATTTTATTTCCACTCATGGATTAACTCTCACCCATGGACCTATTTTATTTCCACTCGGATTAACTCTCACCCATGGACCTATTTTATTTCCACTCATGGACCTATTATATTTCCACTCATGGACTAACTCTCCTCACCCATGGACCTATTTTATTTCCACTCGTGGACTAACTCTCACCCATGGACCAATTTTACTTCCACTCATGGACTAACTCTCATCCATGGACCTATTTTATTTCCACTCATGGATTTTTTTTGTCACCTGTGGACCTGTTTCTACCGACCTATTTTATTTCATTGATTTATTGTCACCTGTGGACCTGTTTTCACCCTTGCATGTATTTCCTTCTTGGACTTACTTTCCACCAGACCTCTTCCTCCCATTGAGAAGCAACTGTATTTTTCTTGGACCTGTATCCTTCCTTGAATCTATTTTTGACATTGGACCAGTGTTCTCTGGCCCATTCCCTCAAGAACCTGTTCCTCCTTGGATCTCTCTCTCTCTCTCTCTCCCTCCACACACACACACACACACACACTATAGTATTGTGTACAGTGACAGTATTCTAGATAGAGTAGTAGTAGTTTTACATATACAAAGGTCCTGCATCTATTTCCTTGCCCCATGCAGGGAGAAAGGTGGACTGGAAGAGGAAGATAGCTTAAGCCTGCAGTCCACTAGGTTCACAGTTCAGATGAGCTTTAGGTTGTATCTTGTACTACTATTCTACCCTCAGCATACCTACCTGTGACCCTCTTCAGCCAGTCACCATCCCCCTTTCCTTTCAGCATATCCAGACATACCAATTTACATCTTATCCCTCATGGTACTTCTGCCGGTTCTCTTACTGCACACTTTTCTCAGATCTGTCACACCTTGACCCAACTGTTCTTTGTACGCCTTTACTTGGCAAGGGATTTTCCTCTTGCAGCTTATTGCAGTGGAGCCTCCTTATTGTATCAGTACCACCACATGAAGGCATCCCCCACCAGCACTGGTTTACACTTTGCAGACCAACACAGCCGATTGGTGGAGGGGCTGGTTGTGTAGGAACTTAGTATTTTTGAGTGATGGTATAGGGTGTTGAAAATAGGTAATACTGAAAGTTCATTTATTTATGTATTTGTTTATTTATTTTCTTTACAATGATTTACGGAAAAATTGGATATTAAAGCTCCTTTGGTGCATATAAATGCTGGTATGGTAGTGTCACCAAGTTTTCAGTTCTAGATGTCTGAAATAGGTGTGAAATATTGATACATATTGGTGGCATGTCATTGAGGACCCAGCTTCATCTGTAAGATAGACGCAGTGGACTGGAGGCTCAAATTCCCCTTCTCCTGCAGTCCACCACATGCATTCAGGGGATAGGGAAGTGGTTAAGGGATGTTAGTATAACCAGGCAGTGGAGCCACCTGGTTAATGTATCCACTGAGCATTGAGGTCTTACTGTACAAGATGTTAAAAAAAAAAAATGGATGTCTGCATATGAAAGAAAGAAGCTTCATCAATGTGTGTAGGTGTGTAAGCATTTGTATGTACCCAGTATATTTCAGAGGATTGTATAGTGCATCATTATCATAAAGTGTATATTATGTGTGTTGGAGTTCTGTAAGCATTTGTATGTACCCAGTATGTTATTTCTGAAGCATTGGTTGTTCATCATCATCATAAAATGTATATTATCATGGAATGGCATGAATGAAGACTGGGATGTGTGAAATCAATGGTTATCAGTACTGTATTTCATTAGGCTGCCTTGTAATACCCATACACTATACCATTTCCCAAGTGAATAGTGCTGCATATTATAGAAAACTTATGGCTTTATGTTTTAATTTCGACATGAATTCCACTTAATTCACAGCTGATGTCTAACCATTTGTTAATGTTGCTGCCTAAGTGTCATTTGATATAAACCTAGTGTACTGCTGGTTGAAGTGGTCCCCTCTGCAGTCCACCATTCTTCTTTCGCGGGATTGGTAGAGAGTTGAAGGGCATTTGTATAATCATGCAGTATCCATTTTGTGGTCACTTTTTTTTTTCCTCCAGGTTGAAGACAAACTGTTGTTTAGAGTAATAGCACCCCAGTATTGTGTGTATAATTCTCTGGTAACTTTTTTTCGTCATCCGAATTGATTTTTCCCAGCCAAGGATGGAGTAAGATTTAATTACCTTTATGCTTGTTAATTGTGATGCTGAAATGTTTTGGTAGCTATCTTTGTGAAATGTAGTACACTGTACTGTTTACTTAATTTTCCTAACACAAGAGCATAGAGAGAGAGGGATGTAGAGGTTTATCTGATTATATGACTGTTATGCATTGTAAAACTGAGAGGAGTGTGGTGAATATACGCAGAGAGGAGTACTTTGATTAACCTCTACACCGCGGGGTTGTCGGAGGTGCTCCAACTTCTGAAGTTGGGTAACTAAGTCTCTACTTTACACTTCCCGAGATCCCCTAATCTGAATACCACTGCCAGATATTATTACTAGAAACACTATTCAATGATTTCCAAGTAGTTTGGAATCCATACTTAAAAAAAAAAAAAAATGTGAAAGCAATGTAAAATACGAGCACGTACGAGCCTCCCACTCCCGCTAATTCGCCGCTGGTGTTCTGTCATTTCATATTCATATACACACTCACACTTTAATATTTCTAGTACTTTATTACAGTCCTTTACCGCTTCCCACACGATGTTTAGTGGGGGTAGAGGTCACAGGGCCTTTTATAATAGGCGCAAAAGCGGCAGAAATGGACGGGCGTCATTTTACCATGAAGGACAAGAGCGAACTGGCTGTATCTCGGTAGCAAAGAGTTGAAAATGTCAGCTGCTAATGTATATGCTAAGAAATAAGTCGTAGGAAATCTAGACAGTACATATAAATTAGGTAGTTCCAGGTGAATATAAATATCACTCAGGCTTCTCCCTTCCTTTCTTATATACATTTATATTATGAGAGTAGCTCATACGGCATATTTCACAGGGGGAAAAAGCAGGGGAAATTAGCAAACGAATGCAGGTTGGATGTTGCCAAGGGATAATTAGCCAATTCCAGGTGTATGGCACTATCAGTTACCTTATTTTATATACATATATATATATAATCACTAATATATATATATATATATATATATATATAATTTTGTATAAGAATAGGGCATAGGGGTCATTTCAATGGATGAAAACTGGAAAAATCCGGGGAAGATTTACTTAGTGCAGAGCAGCTGAGCAGACAACATGAGAGGGTAATGGAGGGGAGGTAGGGAGGGGAGTCTAGAATGGGGGAAAATGGCTAAATTGTCAACAATGGATGGGAGTACTGATGACATTACCAGCTCTGACTATTGTTGGACATTGGCAGTGCTGATAAATGATACAAGTCACCTCGTGAAAGCCCGGGGGAATTAAAAATAACACAGAGTCACTCAAGTGACACCCCGCGGTATGATCCATTGCACCAAACCGTCACGAAAGTGACGACCCGCGGATAAGGGGTTAACACTTAAGCTGAGAAGCTGAGAAAGAAGCAGTGTCAGATGAATACTAGCTGAAGGTACTGGAGGAGTTAGTTAACACTAAAAATCTCGTTGGTTACTAGTCATATCAGGCCTTCAGTTTGTCCATATCCTGCCATCAAATGTTAGAATCTCCTTGGTTACTAGTCAAATCAAACTTCTGTTTCCTGCAATCAAGCTTCATGTTGTTTTTGTGGAGATGTTGCCACTCATGCAGTTGTTGTTGAGATGTTGCCACTCATGCACTTCCTTTGTCAACATCTAAGTTAAATCCTTTTTGTCTGGTGTAGCAGTATCATTAGGATGAGAGTCATCATAGATGGAGGTATTTAAATAATCTCTCCGTGGATATCATCCCTCCTTTCGTTTCTGTCATAAAGTTCATGTTACATTTCCTCTTTTTGCCTTATGTACTGTTTTTGAAGTTTATCAAACTTATGTCCTGTTTCTCTGTTTATGGATGGATGGAAGAAGGAGTAAAAAGTGCAGTTTTAGGCCAAGTTAGATTGAAAGGAGCATATGACATTGTAACCCAGCCATTGAGTTGCGTTTGATCCCAGGAGGATGCCAGCCCAACTCAATGCCGGTCCCAAGCCCGGATAAATTGGGGAGGGTTGGTGTCAGGATTGGGTATCCGGCCGTAAAAATTTGCCAAGCCCTGACACGGTATGGTTCATTACCGTATCGTTTAGTATACTGAATTTCAGGTGTTTTCACTGGCTAAATTGAGTAAATGTCTCTCCCCCCCCCCCTCCCTGCTTCATCTCTCTGACTGTCTCTCTTCATGTGAAGTCTGGGTGGCTGGGTTGCTGAGAATAGTCCACACATACACACCCCACCAGTTTCTGTCAATTTGATGTCGATTCTCCATATGTGTGGTGGTTGTGTGGGGATGGGCATCTTTCCAGGGGGTCGCTAAGAAGGGGTCTTAAACGCGATGCCCTGGCCCTAGGATGTACCGTGAGAACCCACAACAGGCACGTAAGGAGAACGGCGAGATGTCACAAAGGGGGGACGTTCCGGCCATCACATGCACTCGGCCCTTGCGTGTGACAATCACGTGGTTGCTTTTTTACTATTTTTTTCTATTGAATAGTGGATTTTCAATTTTGATTTTAGTGATTTTTATCTATAATGTTTATTATATGCCGTGTGGGTGTTGGATGTACCTGAGAGGACGCTTTTGAGGCCATAACCCTTGGGCACAACAAACAATCGGGCTATATGCCATTTTCATCCTGACTGGCACCACTGTGGGGACATCAACAACTGAGGCACTGATGTCATTGCTGATGGTGTCGGACTTGCTGAATTGAGTATAGTCTGGGCCGATGTGTTGCTCGTTAATCAGGGCACCAGCACTTATCTGACTGTCATACGTGGGACGCTGATACATACTTCACATCCACTCAGTTTTCACGTTCCCCTGCATAGTTGGGCCAGAAACCCCAACCTCCCGTCATGATTTAGATCTGTTTCGGCCACATGTACACTGAGTACCTGAATATTCTATCATTCACCAGGAAGTCGAAAGGCTTTTTTAATAGGATGTTACCAGGGAGCCTCCATCCTTTTAGGTCTCCAGACTGGAGAAATCCTTTTATATCATAAAAGGATGTCACCAAGCTAATAGGTTTCCAAAAACCCTTTTATATTTTTAAAAGGATTCACTAAGCTAATAATGGGTTTCCAAAATTCCTTTTATATTTTAAAAGGATTCACTAAGCTAATAGTTTTCCAAAAATCCTTTTATATTTTAAAAGGATGTCACCAAGCTAATAGGTTTCCAAAAATTTATATTTTAAAAGGATGTCACCAAGCTAATAGGTCTCCAAATTTGATAAATTTTTATAAGGTATATTGTAAACGGATGTCATCAAAATGTCACCAAGCCTTGATTCACTTAGCAGAACACTTTTGATGTAGATTAGTTGGGTGGACGGTGCTAGGCGTGCGCGACCCAAAATTTGTTTGCGGCTGGCGTTTTGTTCCAGACACACGCGATCCTGTTTTCAGTGTGAGCTCACCATCCCACACACACCAGTTCCTGTGCTTGGTGTGTTTTTTCCTTCTCACACACACTGGATCCTGTTCTTGGTGTTTTTTCCTTCTCACACACACTGGATCCTGTTCTTGGTGTTTTTTCCTTCTCACACACCAATTCCTGTTCTTGGTGTGTTTTTTCTTTCTCACACACACCAGTTCCTGTTCTTGATGTGTTTTTCCCTTCACACACACATACCAGTTCCTGTTCTTGGTGTGTTTCTCCTCACTAGTTCCTGTTTTTGGTGTGTTTCTCCTCGCTAGTTCCTTTTCTTGGTGTGTTTACTTCGTCTCAAGCACATCATTTCTGGTTCTCGATGTGTTCTAAAGAAAACAAAGATCAGAACCAAGATCAAGATCAATACCAAGACAAGAAGAAATTGAAGGCCATATGTAATGGCTCCAGTTTGAAACGTTTCTCCTAAAGTCAGACGTCTACTGCCATCATTCAACACAGAGACAGAATGCAATATGTAAAACTGCAAGGCCTATGCAATGATGATGGTAGCATGTCCAATGGAAGGGTGGTTGGGACGGGCATGGTGTGGGTCCGAGCAGCTTACCTCCTCGTGGTGGACCTGGGTAGAGTGATCTTCATGTATATATTGTTGCATTGGCTCCAGGTTCATTGGAAATATGAACCCTGTGGAGTGCAGCCTGAAACTGCCCTCCTGCATTCCACAATCCTTGTTTGGGAGATGAGTCGAGGGATGTTGAAATTGTCCTGCAGCCCAAACCCGTTGTTTGGGAGAGAAGAGTTGAGGGATATTGAAATTGTCCTCCTACAGCCCACGACTCTCATCTTGGAGATAAGAACTGAGGGATATTGAAATTGTCCTCCTGCAGTCCACGACTCCCGTTTGGGAGATAAGAGTCAAGGGATGTTTAAATTGTTCTCCTGCAGCCCACAACCTTTGTTTGAGAGATGAGTCGAGGGATGTTTGTGTAGGTGGGCAGTAGAAGCACCCAGTTATATCAGCAGCACCACATGAAGGCATCCCTCTCCACGACCATCTATTAGAGCTACTTGAAGCACATGAATGAAGATCACTCTAGCTGAAAGCTGCAATTTATTGACAAACTTTGTCTAGCAACACAATTACTTAGTGGCGTGGTTGTTGGCATGAAAATATATGCTTGGTGACATTAAACTACATGCTTGGTGACTAACTTATACTTGTTGACAGAGAGGTTCTTAGTGACAGGTAGAGAGATTTGGTGACAAATCGTTGGTGACATTACAAAGAGGTTTGGTGACATAATACTTGGTGATGTTACATAGAGGTTTAGTGATAAGAGGTACTTGGATTACTTTGTGGTTTGGTGACATCTTAAAATAATGGTGACATCCTAAAGCAAATCAGTTTTTAAAAAATCACCCCACCATGCAGCAAAGCATAGTGTAATAATACTGTATTTTATATGTATATGCTCGAGTTGGACTTTTGTAAGTCAGTATGAAAGTACAGTATTTTGTCTCTTTAAACCTTATATTGCTTCTTTTTTAGTATTTTCTGTTATACTGCATGGTCATTATTATGCTTGTTATATTTTTCATATATATTTTGTCTTGTTATACCACATACACACATCTGGTATATTTCCTGTTATGCCATAAGTCTGGTATTATGCTTGTTATATTTTCTGATATGTGTTGCTTTGTTATACCTCATATCACTTATCTTGGTATATTTTCTGTTATGCCGTAAGTCCAGTATTATGCTTGTTATATTTTCAGATATATTTTGTCTTGTACCTCATATCGCTTCATTTGGTATATTTTATTTATACCCCAAGTCTGGTATTATGCTTGTTATATTTTTCAGATATATTTTGTCTCTTACCTCAAATAGCGTCTTTTGATGTAGTTCCTGTTATACCATGAATTCAGTCTCATGAACATAGCTGTATTATAGACAAAATTTGCAGTGCTTGCAGCATTGCAACTGTGAATTTCTGGCTGTGTGTAGGGTGGCTGTTTTGACACTGTGTAGGCTATAGTGTTTTGAAATTTGAAGTGTTTGCTAAGAGAAGTTTTCAGACCTGTGGAATACACAAGATGCAACTCTGACTGAATGGCTTAATTGAGAGAAGAATTTAGAAAAATTGTATGAGTAAAATGCATAACGTAGCCATTCTCATGTTTTGTTGAGTTTTATGTTCAAAGATTGCTTGTGTTGTGACTGTGTGGTACCTGATGTGAGAAAGTATGTTGTGGTGTGAGAAGTTGCATTGCAGTTTGTGCATATTGAATTTTGAGTTGTATTTTGCATTGGCATTGTAGTAGGGAAGGGTGGTGACTATGTTGCATTCTGGTTAGGTGTAGTCTTGTCTTTCTGGGTTGGGTAGTTTCTTAGGGGTGTTGTCTGGTGGACGTTTGTGAAGAGTGTTATTTGGTTGAAGGTTTTGGATGGCTGTGGTGGCTGTGTGTGTGTGTGTGTGTGTGTGTGTGTGTGTGTGTGTGTGAAATATTGTGCTGGGTGGAGAAAGAGGAATGTTGGTGAAGCAATTTGTATGTGTTTGGTGGTTTTCCTCTTTGTTTCTCTGTGGTGGGAGGTGATGCAACATACAGTTGCAGGGTTGAGAAGAGTGTTAACCTGAAGTGATGAACTGTCTCTCTCATATGATCCTTGTTTGGGAGTACTTTTGTTTCTTTATAGGGCCTTTGTGCATCCAGTCATTATTCCAGAGGCTTTGTTTTGTGTTGTCTTAAGCTTTTCTATTTTTGTGCCAGCTAAATAGGGGGCTCATCTTGTGCTAGAGTCAGGCATTATTCTAATGAATTGGTCATAGAATTTATGCTGTATGAAGGTGGTACCTGTTATTGTTTTTAAGACATTGTGTTTATGATGTGCCTTTACTCTGATGTTATCTCTGTATTGAGAAAAGGTCATGTGTGCCCTTAGAAGATCTTAGAATTTTAGGTGTCTTTCCAGTAGGAGTGGTTGCTTGAGTAAGGTAACATGAGGGTGTGTGTGAGGTGTTTGTCTGGAGTTGGGAGGGTGACAGTTAATTTGATTAGTGTTGCAGTCATTTTATGTATGCCTGTGTTAAAGTGAGTGTACCGTAGGTACTGTTGGGGATTATCTGCTAACTGTTATAACTGTTGAGTTTATTTTATGAAACAGTTGCTAGGTTTTTGGGACTTAATAGGGAAGTTGCTAGAGATCAAGCTGCATGGAGAGCTGACATTAGGTGCCCACGGCTGACCCTTTATATCTGAGATAATTTATTTTTTATTTCATTATTTTTTAGATGGTGAACAAATATACTTGAATGAGTGAACGTGAGAGGAGGTACTGCAGGCCAAGAATGTGGATGGATATGATGAACGAGTACTATATACAAAAACAGGTAAAGATGGTGGGACTAGGGAATGGACTGGGTTGATTTGGTTGGATGAATTACGTTTGGAGGAGCATATGATAAAAGTTTAATGTCCCTTATTAAACTTTACAGTCATCCGAATGAGTTGTTTTCATCGTAACATGAAGTGCATCTGTTTAAAAATATATGTACAATATACATCAGCTTGTGAAGTGGAATATAGGATTCTTGGGCTTGAATAGTGAGTTTGTTAGTATCTGGCTCTCTTCATTAGTAATTT
Source organism: Birgus latro (assembly GCA_018397915.1). Classification (NCBI taxonomy): domain Eukaryota; kingdom Metazoa; phylum Arthropoda; class Malacostraca; order Decapoda; family Coenobitidae; genus Birgus; species Birgus latro. Next base: position 18,636 of record JAGKTI010016416.1, read on the forward strand.
TGTTGATCATTTATTCCACTTTTATGTTTTCCGTCCTTGCGCTCTGGACCTCACTGTACTTCATCCTTAAGTGGGAAAAACAATATGGGATTGTAACAATGATTAACTTTTTAGTGTCAGTCTTTTGAGTCTTGGTAAAATCCTTTTCAGTTTGTTGTTTCAACAAGAGGGGTGTCTTTAATTATGAAAGTTTTTATCACCACTGTATTGTTTTATTCAACTTAGGAAAGGATTAATAATGAAAGTTTTAACCAAAGCTGCACTGAACTCCTTCAGTTTAAAGAGCTTATTCCAAGGTAGAATAAAAGACTTAATAGTAGTAATAATAATAATAGTACTAGTACTGTAACATGAAAATGATATTACATCATCTTGCTCAGTGGGTTAATATTTATAATAAAAATCGTTTTAGTAGATTTTTTCACATAGTGGTATGTAGACGTTATTTTTTGTTGTAACATAAGTACCACACTGGTCTAATTAATACAGTTTATGGTTCACATCTTCCAAGGTAGCCAGATGTCTTTACATGAGTATTTTATGTTGATAACACTTGCTAATATTGTTAGCACTGTAATGTACATATGCAGACATAAATACTGATTTAATTAAGGTAAATAATGATGCAACAATGGCTTTCAAATGTCAGTATGCAGTTTAGGAGAGTTTTATAACTGGATTAAAGGAAACTGTCTGCATTTGTACATTACTGTGCACCAACTCCAGAAAGTATCATCAGTCAGGTGGTTGATAGTCGTACAGTAAACTTTATTTTTTTTCTTCCAAGTATTTGTGAATGGATTTTGTTTTAGAAAATTATTTCTTGAT